>PVIC010021103.1:0-28859 GCA_004025085.1 Thryonomys swinderianus | reverse complement strand
GAGGGGAGGGGAGGGGAGGGGAGAGGAAAAAGGGAAAGGAAAGAAAATAACTGGAGAGAAACAAGTCCTGATGCTTTATCTGCATTATTTTCCTGAACCCTCACGACAGAGGAATGTGGCCCAAAGGAGCACTGACACCAGGTTCAAATTTAGAAAGCATTGAAGGAACTGTCTAATAATGTCACCACAGAGGGGGCAGAGGATGAGGGAAGAAGGTTCACTAGACACTTATTTTATCTACAATTTGCCATCCAGTACCACCACACTGTATTTTTTAAAAATTCATACTATTTGAACTGTTAAGGATGTGCTGGTATAAGAAGCAGAAGAGGTGGAGGGGAAAGGAGGAGGGACCGTAGGGGAGGAAGACAGCTTGATAAGTAGGCCACATGAGCTCAGATGACCTGGTTTCCCCGAAGCCATATTCTTACCCAGCTTCAGCGGCGCTGACTTCATTTCGTAGAAGCCCTGCTCCCCGGAGCCCTGTCCTCACCTCTGTGCCGTGGTGGTGTTGACTCATTCTCCCAGGCCCTGGCATCCATCAGAGTCAGTGTGAACTAAGTGGCTGGCCCCATACCCAGGTTCATATGGGGACTCGGTACCTGTGAACCCCCTTTCCTGGCCCCTTTGTCACATCTGGGAGGAAATGTCACCACCCTGGCTACATGGTGAAGGCAAAGGAGAGGATGTGTGACCAAAGCTTCACACAAGGCCCTGGGGCCGCGGCCCTCCTAAGTGGCCAGTGAGCGAATAAAAGAATAGGTGAATGTGTTAAGGCCCAGACAAGCTCTCCACAGACTGCCCCTGTCACCAGAGCATCTTCATTCTCTCCTTCGGATTTGATTTTTTCACCAGATATGAAATTCCCATGGCCTCAGCCGCTGAACACAGTGCATGCTGTTTATCTCACGTCCCTGGGCACGGCCTTGCTGGTCCTCTGCTCATCGAGGCCCAACGCCTGCAGTCCTAGCTGGTGGCTGGACAGGCTCAGAGGTCCCCTTAAGGTCCCCCAGGTTTCATGTCATCACCTTACAGTGGTGGGACTGAGGTCGCTGTCTCCTTGCTGGCTGCTGGCAGGAGCCCTTTCCAGCTTTCGGGCCCCTAGAAACTGGCTGTGGTTCCACCTGGTTCTCTCCACAGGAGCTTCTTTCTTCAAAGCTGAGGAGCTTTTCTCATTCCAGTCTGCTCAGGGCCGTGTGTGTGTGTGTGTGTGTGTGTGTGTGTGTGTGTGTAATGTCACGTGTGCCACATACCACAACTGAATCCAGGAACAACACCCCTCACCCTTCCCACACCTTAGTGGTAAGGACCATCCCCTCCTCCTGAACAGAGAGAGAGGGAGGGAGGCTTACTGGCTGTGACCACGGTGGGGCCACCTCAGGCTGTCAGCCACACCTGTCCCTCAGAGTCCTGTTATCTTTCGGGGAATGAACAAGTCATGGATTCTCCTGTGGAAGCAATTTTTGTTTTTCCTTTGACATCAGGAAATAATTTCTTATGACATCAGGTCTGGTAATGTCTGTTGCTGGTTTGTGGGACAGGATTGTCCTCACAGCCTCCACATTCATTGTGCGGATAGCCACTCTGTCCACACCCGTCACGCAGTCACTGGTGTAGCTTTCCCCTCCTCATGCTCAGTGCTGCCAGTTTCATCCTTGGTAGCCAACATACTTCTTTCCCCCCTTTTCTTGAGCAAAGATATTTTTGCCTTGATTCAAAGTATGTATTCAACTGTAAGTAACACAAACACCAGCAAACAGTGAATTAAACACATTAGACTTTATTTCAATCACCTATCACCTAACAAGAGGTCTGGCGTAGGCAGCCCTGGGCTGCTGAAGCGACCCAGAGATCTTCCTGGCTCCTTGATCCAACATCTAACTTTAGTCCTCAAGATCATAAAATCATTGGTGCCTCTCTGGGCATTACACCCATGTTCCACACGGGAAGAAGTAGCAAGAGCAGAAACTTGCCTTTTTATTCTGGAAATTTCACCCTTCCCAAGGATCACAAGGTCACCAGCAACTTCAAGAATATTAGGGAAGGAGTTTGGGTTTGCTTTCTTTCTTTCTTTCTTTCTTTCTTTCTTTCTTTCTTTCTTTCTTTCTTTCTTTCTTTCTTTCTTTCTTTCTTTCTTTTTTTTCCTCTTTTTTTTTAAACTGGACACATTGCTGGCTTGAACGGAAATCAAAGTAGGCACACAGGGAAGAGGGTTGGAGGCAGGCACTGTGGGACCTCTATGGGAAATGAGGCCAAATCTCCCTGGTTCCTCAAAGCTGATGGTTCTGCAGTGGCAATGCTTGACTCTGGGCCCACAGTGGGAGGCTGAGCTGACACAGAAACATTCCTGCTGTACAGGCCAGAAAAGTCCCATCTGAAAGTGTTTGCTGTTGTCAAATGGTGCCAATGGCACCTCTGCCCAGGAGCCTGGCTGGGCAGTGCTTCTGCAGGAAAGCAAGGGGTCTTGTGGAGAGCCTCCTGGTGAACTCTGCCCGGGAAAGAGCTCCACACACCCTGGGAAAACAGAGAGAACAGTGCAAAGACCCCAGCGGGCTCCTTCCACCTGCCCTCTGCTCCTGTGAGGGGTACTGACCCCTGGGCTATTCTGATTGCAGTTGGCCTGGTGGAGGCAGGAGTTTGGGGTAGCAGGAAGGGAGAAGCCAGTCCTGTGCCTTTTCCAGCTTGGTAGCATCTCCACAGCACTGCCACCTACTCCGCTCCAGCACCTGTGCAAAAGGCCTGGGTGTCTGTGACTTGGGGAGACGGCCTCACTGGGACCAACCCCAGGGTTGGCAGGTCTGACCAGAGTCCTTGAGTTCTTTGTTTGGCTCCTCAGACTGCCCTGTGCTGGGTAACCGACACTCAGCCTCAGAGTCCTTCTGCTTTAAATAGATGTCAGTGGTTTTTGTCTCCACTTGGATCCTGACTCACAGACAGTGCAGTAAACCCTCAGACAGCCATCACTTAGTGTTAACAATGATTACCCTTCTGCCGCACTTGCTTCATCTATTTTTATGTTTGTGGGGAAAAAATCCAAGACATCATGATGTTGTTAAATGATTTCAGCATGTATCCCTAAAAACTAAAGACATTCCCTTACATAACAAGCATGTTAAGTTGTTCACACCTGTGTTGACGTATTAACACAATCAATAAAACCAGTAAGTGTAGTTATCTAATGCTCAAGCCACATCCATATTCTCCCATGCTCCAGAGAGGTTTATGTTATGGTTGGTTTGTTCAAATAAGCCTTTAAACAGGGTCCACAAACACTGCATGTGGTAGGCTTAACCTTCAACAGTCCTCCCACTAGAGGATGTAACACACACACACACACACACTACATACACACACATACCCCTACATACACTGCTGCCATCACACACTCCACACATCACCACCATCACCCCCACACCACATAACATACGTGCACAGACCTCCATCACCACACATGCACTGCACACACTATCACCACACACCATCACCACATATACCACACACACAGACACTACCACCATCTCAGTGTTCGTCACACATGTACCACCATCACTACAAATACGCCACACATACATATACCATGTTACCACTGCACACACATATGCACCACTACCACATACACACATACATACACAGAAAGGCACCATGCACACAGTATGCAGAGCTCTGACTCGCTCTGTGCATGCCCCCTCCTCACAGAGCCCTTAAACAGCAGCCTTCCTTCACATGGCACACACTGTCCCTCCCTTCTCCAGTTCCTAGAGACTCCCAGACACTCCACCACAAATTGACACTGGCTCTATTTTCTCTATTTTATCTGGTTTCCCCTCAATCATATGTGAAGACACATGAAGGCAAGAATGAAGGCATTTAATGACTCCTAATCTCAAAAGGACCTTACAGCTCATCTAATCTAAGCCTTAATATTTTTTTGGTGTGGTGTTAGAATTTGCATTACATTGCCATACACCTTACAGATGAAAAAAACAGAAGCAGGGACTCCAAATGATGTATTCAATACATGTCACAGCAGCTGGCAGCAGAACAGGCCCCACAGTTGGTGGATTGCCCACTACCTCCTGCACCTCTATCTTTCTACTTCCTGAAGCACCCACCACTGTTCTAGGCAAGGTAGAAAAGGCTCACCAGTGCCTACCAGATACTCATATTTAACTGCTCTGTGTAACTGTGGCCATCTAGAGATAGTGATTGAAAGTTTATGATTGGTGCCTTCTGGCTAAAATCCTCATTCCATATTCCAACCGCTTTGAATTTTTTTTGTCTTTTGAGACAGGGTCTTGCTTTGTAGTTCAGGCTGGCCCTGACCTCACTATGTAGTCCAGACAAGCCTTGAACTCAGCAATCCTCCTGCCTCTGCCTCTTGAGTGCTGGGTTTACAGGTTTGAGCCACCAAACCTGGCATGTGTGGTATGTGGTACTGATTGCCAGTGGGCATGTGTTACATGCCCAGTATTGTTGTATGTGATTACCAGGGATTGAACCAGGGACCTTGCGCTTGCTAGGCAGGCACTGGAACCACTGAGCTAAATCTTTGCCCTCACTTTGAATTTTTAGGAAGTATTTGGCCCACTGAAGGTGCCAGAAGCCTTGCATGATGTCTGATATAATCATTCATCATTTTTAGCGTCTTGGTCACTTTCTTTTCATAATACCAAACACCTACAATTTAAAGAAAGGTTTCTTTTGGCTCATGTTTCAATCCATTGTCAGCTTGTTCCGAGACAGAACAACATTGCAGAGGGGCATGACAAAGAGAGGTGTTCATGGCGTAGTAACAGGGAAACAGAGAGGTCAAGGGAAGAGCTGAGAATGGAGATATAATTGTCTGGGTCACACCCACAGTGATCCACCTCATCCAATAGAACTCCACCTCGTAACAGTAAATCACTTATAATACTACTTTAACCAAATCACCTTCCAAAGATCCCAACTATGCTTAGATGAGGCCTTAGGGTACATCTAGATATAAATCATAATATTCTATTTCTGTCTCCCCAAAACTTATGAGCACCTCTTTACACAAAATGCATTTAGTTCATGTCTGGAAGTCACTAAAGTTTTAACAGTTCCATTGCTGAAAAGTCCAAGTTCAAAGTATCCTCCGAGACTTAAGTCAAACTCTTATCAACCCCTATTAAATCAGAAAGAAAATTATATACTTCTAAGATATAATGACATGAGACAAATATTTCCATTTCTAAAGCCAGGAAGAGTAAGATAGAAAAGAATAGGACCAAGCTAAGACCAAAACCCAGCAGGGCGAACATTAAATACTTGCAGCTCTATGTCCAACACCTGGGGCAAATTGTGGTGTGGCAGTGTGAACTCCAAAGGGCTTGTGTGGCCACACCTTATAGCACGGTTGCAGGACCCATAACTTCTCTCTTTAGCTGGCTCTGCTTACACCTTGTAGTTTTTCCCAGATATTCCGTGTTCCTGGCTTCTCTAGCTTTCTGGTGCTTCCACTGCACTTTTGGCCTCACTCTCACAGCTTTGTGCACTGCCTTCTCATGGACACACTGCTTGGCTTCCCAGGCCTTCTCCTGAAATTTAGATGGAATCCTCCTTTACCACTCTTGCATTCTGTATGCCTATAAAACCAGTACCACATGGATAACACCAAGGTGTGTTGCCAGCTTGAGCAGTAGCTCCCTTGAATCATGGCTGATGTGATTTCTAAATTCTTGAAAAACTGAGGACTGTGAACTAAATCCTGAAGAATGAATTTCCTAGGTGGCCTCAGTTATGGAGCATGATATCTTCTTCCTAAGGCAAAATCTTTCATTTTAAATTTTTTTTTTTTTTGAGACAGGGTCTCGCTTTGTAGTTCAGGCTGGCCCTGAGCTCACTATGGTGCCCAGGCAAGCTGCTGTGAACTCAGCAATCCCCCTGTCTCTGCCTCCCAAGTGCTGGGATGACAGGCGTGAGCCACCACGCCTGGCATTGTGGTGTGCGGTGTTGATTGTTGGTGGGCGTGAGTCTCCACACCCAGCATTATATGTGATTACCGGGGATCGAACTCAGGACCTTGCGCTTGCAAGGCAGGTGCTGGAACCACTGAGCTAACCCTCTGGTCCTCATTTTAAATTTTGAGCCTTGGAAGGATGCGGCCTTTGCAGGTTCTTCACATTCCCTCAAGGTATTTCTTCTATGTCCTGATCAAAAGTACTTAGCTTCTTTCTAATGCTAATATTTTCAGCATTCTCCTCTGCTTCATCTTTTCAGGTCCCCAACTTTACTGAACCTTCCTTTCTGGTCAAAGTCTTTTAAAATCATTTAGATGTACCATTTGTTCTTGATACTCAATGTAGAGCTGGCTAAAAGCCCCCAACAATACCCATGCCACAGCCTGAATGTTGGGCTGTGTTGAATTTTCCTCAGCCAAATTTTGCCTATTACCCTTAATCTGAATCTTAGGACATGAGCAAAATATAGACAAATTTTCTGCCAGAGCATAACACACATGGCATGGAATCCAACTTTCTCAGGTAAAATCTCCTGAGCCTGGACTTTTTAATCTTTTTTATCAGCATTCTGGTCTCCTGAGCTCTGACCAGAATTTCCTGTCAGGTTCAGCTTACAGCATCCTAGGGCTGCTTTTTCTGCCAGCATCCAAACCTCTCCCACAAACCAGTCCCAAAGCTTCTAGACCACATGGTAAAATAGTGGCACAGCAGCACCCCCACTCCTGGAACAAAAATCTGGTTTAGTCACTTTCTCATCACTGAATTACCCACAACATAAAAAGGAGTGATTTATATTGGCTCAAGTTTCATTCTATAGTTGCCTGACAGGACAGCATTGCAGAGGAAAACTGCTGACAGTAAAATGGTGGGAAAGCAGAGTGAGTGGTCAATGGACAAACCAGGAAGATAAATATAACCTTTTAGGTCATGGCCACATGGCCTTCCTCTTCCAACCAGCCCACTCCTTCTGAAAGCAAGACAGCTCTAATGTCCTTATAATACAGCCACCTTCTATGATCAGAAGCCTTTAGGGGAACATTTACATAGAAACCATAACTTAGGAAAAGCAGACACAGAACATCAAAAGGCACTGCACTTGTAACCCATTGAGTCAGAAAGCAGACTAGTGGTGGCTGGGGGAGGGAGAGGGAATGAGGAGTGTCTGATCAAGGGGTACAGTGATGAAGTGAGGATGATAAATATATCTTTAAATTAGACAGAAATAGTGGTTTCACAACACTGAATATACTAAATGTCACTTTTGAATGGCTAATTTCATGTTGTGTGTGTGGATTTTACAGCAATAAAAATAAATGCACTATACTTAACTAGTATAAATGTCCCAACACAGTTCTGTGTTCTGAAAGCAAGACAGCTCTAATGTCCTTATAATACAGCCACCTTCTATGATCAGACCCAGCTACACCCTAGGCACTGGAACCACTGAGCTAACTCTCTGGACCTCTTTTCTACAATTCTTCAAAAGGGAAATGTGTTTGTATCCAAGGTGTGCCAAGAGATGTGGGTAGGGGCAGTGGTCTGCCTTTGTGAAGATAATGAAAGGTATGCTGTTGTGGAGAAGTTAATGATAATTATAATAATAAAACTACTTGGTATGGACTGAACTATACCTTTCCAAAAAACAGGTATTGAAGCTTCAAGCCCCAAATAATTAAGGGACTTATGGGAGTAATTAAAGTTGAGTGAGGTCATAAGAGTAAGAATCTGGTACAATAAGAGACAGGAGATGATTTCTCTCTGCCGTGACAGGACTCAGCAAGCTGAGAAGAGAGCCCTCACTGGGAGCTGAATCTGCCAGCGCCTTTGTCTTGGACCGCCCTACCTCCAGAGCTGTGAGACAAATACCCTTTTGCCTAAACCACAAGATAGCAGCCCAAGCTGACTGAGCCAACCCTAATCAGCCTACTTTTCATTACCAGAACCCTCCAGCTATTCCAACCCATGTCAGTGAGGAAAGACTTCCCACACTGTCCTTCCAAAACTAATAAGGACTTGGGGTGCAGCTCAGTGGCAGAGTGCTTGAGACCTTGAAACTGCCCCCCAGCACTGAAAAATAAAAAAAAAAGTAGAAATTAGCCAGGTGTGGTACAACAATCTATAGTCACATTTACTTGGGAGACTGAGGCGGGAAAATCGCTGAAGCCCAGGAATTTCAAACCAGCTGGGGCAACATAGCAGCAATACCCTACCTCAAACAAACAAACATTAGTACTGCTATCAGTAAACAAGACCCTGGAAAATATAATGTTGAGTAAAATAAACCAGACACACAAGTTTAGATACTGTATGGTAGCTCATCTGAATAAGGCCAAGTACAGAGTATTAAAGGATGGATGGAAAGGGATGGATCTCTTACAACAGGGAAGGGTACAAGGGAACAAGGGCAAGGGGTGAGTGAGGAGGAGAGGAAGGGAAATAAGTAGAGGAATGATATGACATGCACAGGAACCTAATAATCCCAGTTAATGTAAACATTATATACCGTAACATGAACTAATATTAATAAAATCAACAAGAATGAAAATTGGGGTCCAGGAATTTAGCTCAGTAGTTCCAACACATGTGTCACAAATGCAAGGTCCCAAATTTGATCCCCAATACAAAAAAAGAAGAAAGAAAATCAGGATAGGGGAATTAGAGGAAGAAAGAGGGAGAAAGGAGATTAAAAATAAAGAAATAAACAGCATTATGGGCATGTATCCAAGATGATTGTACTCTGCATGTGTTATAGAAAGGTACTGATAAAATGCTTAAAAAATTAAGAGAAGATTAATTTATTGAAGATATGGTAAAATGCCAGTAGGTAAGTCTCATAAGGATAGATACAGTAAGTCAGTATGTATTTATATAGTCTAAAAACCTCACAAACAATATTACATATTGTTTAGGTACACATATACATTAACCAAAACACAAAGACTTTCCTAGAAATTTAAGATTATATTTTTCTCTGATAGGAGAAGTAGAGAGAACAAAGTCCATAGATATAAACTTAACATTTCATTTCTTAACCCAGGTGGTTCACATGTTAGTCCCTCTAGTTTTTGTATAGTTTACGTTTTTCTCAAACATGTACAGCAGTCAGCCAAGGAGTCTGCACCCACACCCACACCCACACCGAAACAGGCCCACCATTAAACCCTCTCTGATTTCTGTGAACTCGACCCCCTCCTGGCCTGGGACTTCGGGGAATAACAGGATTTCTGGGACAACTGAGCCCAAGTCTGGCAGTTAACAAGGCAAGAGATGCGGCTGAGCAGGTGCATGGTGGCTGATTATGAATGGCCTTAGGTGTCACATTGGGGCTTTTGTGAAAACCAGAGCTATCAGGACTGATCAGAGGCTTAACAACAGAAGATAGGATGACACTGGAAGAGAAAGTGAGGGTGGACTCTGCAGGAGAGACGTGAAAAGAAGCGGGTGCAGAGGAGAAACGGGCACATCCAGCCCTGTGGCTGTCTGGTGTAGGATGATAGCCCATTCCAGCCGGAGGTGGAGTTTTCCTGGGTAAAAATGGAAGCAGCCAGCGATTGCTATTTATAAAAATAACTACAAAGGCTTGACAACCCAGAGAGAATGCTGAAAAAGTAAATTGAAGGCTGTTGGGAAAATGCTCAGTGATTCTCATCTTCAAAGCATTTCTGAGACATGAGCTCATGTATCCTCCTTCCTGAGCCCTGAGAGAAACAGAGGGAAGAAGGAAGGGGGAGGGGAGGGACAAAGCACCAGCATCTGCCGAGAAGGTTAGCATGGGTGCCTCTCAGAAGTTCACTCTTCACTCTGCTCCTCCATCCTGCTCCTCTCACCCTGCCTGGTGTGGGTTGAAAAAGACTGAGGCAGCCACAGGGAGGGCAGAGCTGCAGGCCACACTGGTGGCTGTGTTGGGTCACCACAGCCTCCCTGGCTCCCTAAGATCTAAATGATAAAGGCAAGAAAACAGCCAGGGGCTTTCTGGGCTTCTGTCAGGGCTCACACAGCAGGTGAGCCAGCTGAGGTACGCGGGACTTAACTTACCTGCACAGGCAGAGCCACAGTGTAAACCCCGGCTGGGAGAGACTGGAACCCAGACAAGGTGCTGGGAAGGGAAAAGGGATACAGGCAGACGGGAAGTAATGCTAGAAGCCAGACAGAAGCCAGTTAAGTGCTCACCTTTGTGAATCCTGCTCACCTCAGGTGGCAAGGCTGTCCACTCTGTCACAGAAGGAAACTGAAATTGTCTCAAGGAGGCATCTCAGAGAGTAGCAACACTAGGACTAGAACCCAGCTTGCTAGGTGTTAATCCCTTAGTCCCTGCAGAAGTTCTGCTCACCCTTCAGGTTCAGCTCCAAGTACCCACCCCTGGAAGCCTTCCCCCACTTCCTCTGGGAGGAAGACCAGTTTTTTGCATCTCCAGCAGCCCAGCAATGACTCTTAAAACATCCAAATTGTTACTGGAGTTTTAGGGTGAAAGCCTTGACTCAGGAGATCCCCACAGTCCAGTCCCAGCCATTTACTCCCATGGTGCCAACCTGTGGTATGGCAAGAAAGGAACTCTAACTGGCCTGGCCAAGCTTGGAAGCCCTGGGAAAGAGGGCTAAGATCTGCCTTCGAAGGACTGACAAAAGCTTTAGGGTTCTTGAGAAAAGGGGAACAAAGAGAAAGGTTGAGGCTTCGCAAAATTGGGGGCATTGACACAGTTGGTGGGGTAGGTAATCATGGTCCAGTCATGGTGGTTGATCAGTATCTCAGGACAGGTTGTATGAGGCCCTAGGAAACCCATCATTGCTTGACAGGGCAGTTCAGTCCCCTCCATGAAATGACAGCTCCACCTTTGGGTGACAGCTTCCTTCCCATCATTGGGGAGCTGCTTATGTTTATAGGGTGCTTGGCTTTTCCAGGAATCAGAGGTGACAATAACTTCGTACAATTCTGGAGACTTCTAGGCATCTCACCAGGGGTTCTAGAAATGGACATTGTGAAAACTGACAAGTGGATGTCCCTTCAAATCCTGAAAGGTACTTTTAGTTGCTCTTAATGTCTTCAGTTTGAAGGCTAGAAGACTAGGTAAATTTAGGGCTTGTAAACCTTGTATTACTAGTTTTTAGACAGACACTCCTTAAGCAATTAATGTGCCTATATGCAGGGCTGAGCAGGGATCTGACCCAAAGCTTCAAAGAAAGAAAGGAGACAGATACAAAAACAAAGGCAGAAATACCAAGTTTCAACTTGCGTTTAGTTACCCATCAGGTGTGCATCTGCAGGCCCAGTGTCCAAGTCCCTGTGACAATCTCACTGAGTAGTAAGTGGCTCCTTGCTATGTCCCACACTGGAATCCTGCCTTCCCCCAGTAGCCTCCCAGCCGGGGAATAACCAACACATGCCTGGTGCTCCCTGGCACTTAGCTCACCACTGTTCCCTGCGTCTAGGTCAGCCTCTCAAGAGTGAGAAGCACAAGGCCAGGAGCTCAGGTCAGGCAGCTGCCCCTGTGGTTAAGAGGTGGGTGGCACAACTCGCAGGTGGCAGTGACCGAGGGCTCCAAGACCAAGACACACTATGCCCACATGTGTCGTGCATAACACGTCATAGAGGACTGAGCGTCTGAGTCACAGGTGCTGGTGATACATGTACACAAGATCTTACCGCTACCGTTGTAACATTCCTGGGAGGAGATGGACAACACGCACAGAAACCAATAAGGGGGTGTAGTTCCCCAGTACCATGTACACAGAAAGATAAGTGTGAATAAGGCGATCTCAGAGAGGGTTCTGTGCTGTGAAGAAAGTAAGAGAACAGAGCGAGCTAACTTCTTCCAGGAGCCGACACTGGAGCTGCTGTTCTCATTCGACTTGCTGAGTATTACTTGAATATTCAAGTCCCGCACTGCTCAGCAGGGTGACAACGGGGCCTCTGCTCCATGAAAAAGTGTCCCCGGACCTGAAAACATTGCTTCACCTTCACAGCTCTGCATATTTTCTCCAGTCTCTGTGGTGAAAGATTATTTCGTTGCCTCCAACAGAAGGCGTATTTGTGTGTGTACATATGCTTGAGAGAAATTTACTGAAAAGATGTGGGTATGAGACCAGCTGGCAGCACTTTCCATGCCAGGATACTCTCCCAGCAATCTGCCCAAGAGTTCTCATTTGCGATGCTTGAATACCAGCTGGAGGAGAAATGGTGGTAAGGAATACACAGGGGCAGATTGGCCCCTCCCCTCGAGCTCCACATGTTCCCAGAGAAAGGGAGGTCCTGACCTTGGAGAGAGGAGCGTGACAAGGGCTTTCCAGGGTCTTTGGGAGGTGGGTCTGGCCCAGAGTGTGGGGGTCTGTGTTCAGAAGTGGAGCAGGGAGATGCAATCATGGTGTCCTGAGGTCTCTGTTCCATAAGGCCTTTCCGTGGCCTCATTTGCTGTAGCCTGTTCAGCATGTAGAATTCCTGTCACTTTCTCATAAGTAATGTTTTACTCAAATATTAAGTCCCTGCTGATCTTCAAGTTTTAAAGCATAATAGTGCTCAAGAGAGGTGGAGGGAATGAAAGGCGTTTTGAGAGCTTATGAACATGTTTTCTCTTCCTTCTCCCTCTCCCTCCCCCCCCCTTTTTTCCTTCTTTTTTCCATCGGTTTCTCTTCATGGTTAATTTAAAAACTAAGGACAACACTAACATGCCAAGGGGCAAGATAAGCTGGCATTCCAGATTGGGAAAGGAGAGAAAAAGATACTGTGCGGTAGGCAGAAAAGTCACATTGTCCCAAGACTGTCCCCATCCTAGTACCCAGAACCTGTTTGTTAGATTTCTTTGCAAAAGGGAAATTAAGGTTGAAGATGGGGTTTAAGGTGCTAATCAACTGTCCCAAAGGTAGACATTACTCAGAAGGCTGGTATAATCATGGGGTCCTTGCTGTGAAAGAGGGGGCAGAAGGCACCATCAGGGTGATGCTATGTGAGAAAATGCCTCCCTACTCTTGCTGGTTTTGAAGATAGAGAAAGAGGTCAGGGGTCCAGAAACATAGGTGGCCTCTAAAAGTTGAACACAGCAAGGAAAAGAGTTTGCCCTCTCCAAGCCTCTAATCTAGGAGATATTTTGACTTTAGCCTGGTGAGACCCACATGGGACTTCTACAGAAATGAAAGGTAATATATTTGTACTGTGGAAACTGCCATGTCTCCAGCAGAGTATTGCATCAGCAACTTAAAATGGATACCCAAAGAGAGATGGGAGTGGGGGGTGACAAGAAGACAGAGAAGGCATGAAGTAATGATCTGAAGAAGAAGACGGTTTGGGTGTCAGGAGAACCAGGTGAAATTGGGTCTGGTTCTTCAAGGGGCACCACGGGTCTTAGGATGAGGAAAACAAAAGGTATGTGCCCAAGCTGACCATTCTTGGGCTCAGGACCAGGTATATAATTGCAAAATTAAAATGCAAGTCATTTGTATAAAATAATTAAAATATTCTGAGACAACAACAGGCTGTTAGGAGCAGCAGGCCCTGTGTGCTTGCCTAGGGCAGGCCCTGCTCATGCTGCTGACTCTGCCTGCTGTAGGAGCAGGTTGCTCAGCTCTTATGTGGGCACCTGGGTGTCAGAGCCCTCAGCACTTTGAGCGTCTGTTTCCCTCCTCGCTGAGCCCTACCACTGACCTAATTTTAGTATATGTGCTGCCGAAGCGAGCACACCACTGACCTAAGACTTTCTAAGGAGTAGAAGTCCAATCTGTGTGAACACGAGCATACCTCATTTTTTGGGGCTTCACTTTATTATACTCCACAGATACAGTGGAATTTTTTTTTACAGACAGAAAGTTTCTGGCAACTCTGCATTAAGCAAGTCTATTGGCATCATTTTTTCCAACAGCTCAGATGTCTGTTAGCATTTTTTAGCACTAAAGTATTTTTTAATTGAGATATGCACATTGTTTTCTTAGATATAATGCTATTGCATATTTATTAGGTAACACTAAGGTGTAAACATAACTTTTTTTTTTTTCTGAGACAGGGTCTTGCTTTGTAGTTCAGGCTGGCCCTGAGCTCACTATGTAGCCCAGGCAAGTCTCGAACTCAGCAATCCTCCTGTCTCTGCCTCCCGAGTGCTGGGATTACACGTGTGAGCCACCACGCCTGGCTAAATTTAACTCTTTTTTTTTTTTTTGAGACAGTGTCTGGCTTTGTAGTTCAGGCTGGTCCTGAGCTCACTATGTAGCCCAGGCAAGCCTCGAACTCAGCAATCCTCCTGTCTCTGCCTCCCAAGTGCTGGAATTACAGGAGTGAGCTACTATGCCTGGCAAAACACAACATTTATATGTACTGGAAAACCGAAAGAATCACGCAGCTTGCTTTATTGCAGGACTTGTGTTTCTTCTGTAGTCTGGAGCTGAACCACAGCATCTCGAGGTGGACCAGCAGGAGCTTCTCCCCACACTCTGCCTGTCTGCCCTCCAGGGCTTCCCTGTCCAGTGTTGCTGTGGACTCCTCAGGACCAACAGGGTGGTCCACAGGCAGGTTTGAGACAGCTTGGACTAGAGACAGAAATCAGAAGCAGAATTTTTGTTGTATATCAGAACAAAAGAAATGGATGTGCTGTTCCTAAAACACTTAAGTTTAAAGGGTTTAGAACCCCAACGATCCTTCTGGAAAAAGCATGCATTCTTGCACAACGAGTGCTCCTTATCAGGCAGACTTGCAATGGAGTCACCACGACAGAGATGTGGGTTTTAAGTTGTTTCCCCCATTCCTGTGGGTGAAAGATTCAGCCATATTTGATGCCATGCAGCTGGCCTCCATGACACCCCCTCCCCCAGACCTCTCACTGACAGCTTCAGTTGAGCTGGGCGAGGGCTGGTTACAGGTAACGTGAGGGCTTAAGTTGGGCCCCTAGTATTTGCTCTTAGTGAGGCCACATTGTTCTTATCATTTCTCCTACATCTAATTCTTTGCTGCTTTCAAGGGAAGAAGGGTAGCATTTCAGAGGAAAGTGCCATCTCAGCCCTGCTGTTCCCACACTGTCCATGCCACACGACTGAGTTGGTTGGCATCAGATCCTTAATCACCCACCTCCACCCCTACCCATACCCACCAGCACTGCTGAGGCCCTGGAGGGGCACAGAAAGACAGATAGTGGAGGGCACAAAGGGAAAGTGAAAAACAGGCAGGAAAGAAGTATGAAAGGTCACCACTGAATAGGGATCAGTAAGCATCTTCTTTGGAAACCTGTGAAGAATAGAAAAGCATCCGGACATAGCCCAGAGCTACAGAGAGCTTATGGTTTAGCTTGAGAGTTGGCCCTGTTCCTTTTCTATTCAAACCTGCTCCCCCCCCCACATTCTCTACTGCTGGCAAAATCCTGATATTTTCTATAAAAGCAGTTTTATGAACTGAAGTATAATATTGTGTTTCCCAAACACCCGGCAATGTGGGTGACACTGTGTGTCACCTGGCAATATTGTGTGATACTGTGCATCACCTGGCAATATTGTATGATATTGTGTGTCACCTGGCAACATTGTGTGATACTATGTAACACCTGGCAGTATTGTGTGATATTGTGAGATATTGTGAGTCACCTGGTAACATCATGTGATACTGTGTGACACCTGGCAATATTGTGTGACATTGTATGTCACTTGACAGTTTGCTAGAATGTACTTTCCAGTTCAGCAGACAGTGGGGTGTGAGATTCTGCACATCTCACCAGCTCCCAGGAGATGCTGATACTGCTGGAAGTGGATCACCCTTTGAGCAGCAAGGGTTAAGAAAAGGGCACAGATCACATGCACACAGCTTCATGATGGACACACTCATATAGCCACAATCCAGATTAAGGAAATAAGGCTGGAGCTGTAGCTCAGTGGTATAGAAAGAGAGCCAGAGAGTTAGAGAGTGAAAGAGAGAGAGTGAGAGAAGGAAGGAAGGAAGGAAGAAAAGAGAGGAGAGAAGAGGAGAGGAGAGGAGAAGGAGAGGAGAAGGAAAGGAAAGGAAAGAAAAGGAAAGCAAAGCAAAGGAAAGGAAAGGAAAGCAAAGGAAAGCAAAGGAAAGGAAAGCAAAGGAAAGGAAAGGAAGTGAGAGAACATACTTGTGTCCCAGAGGTTGTCCTTGTGTTCCCTTCCATCTCTATCCCTTCCATCTCTCTCCCCAAAGAGGACAGCACCCCAGAGTTCTATCACCACAGATTGGCATAGTTTATTTTTGAACTCTATATAGCATGTATTCTTTGTATTAAAGTCAAGATTAGTCAAGTATCCAGCTTCTATGAGATTGTGTGCCCAGGGAAGGTAATAGACTTTGATTGCTTTAAGCCAAGTGTGATCATCCCATTGCCTTTGTCAGTGGCTGGTCTACAGCAGGGAAAATGGTACAATTCTGGCCAGTGTGGAAAGTCTGCTGGGGACCTCTGGGAAAGTTGTCCTTGTGGTTGAAATAGATGCACAAAAGAAAAATTTCTATTTCTATTTGATATTGTCATTCCTGAAATTGTGGCTATCACCTAAGGAGCATGAAGGGAAATGGCAGAGTTATAATTAGGGTTCTGATGGTGGAAGAGGGAATTAGGATAAAGGAATGAAGGGGCCAAGGGCGGGGGGGCACACTAAGTTAGGGAAGAGGACTTACGTAAGTCAAAACATCTCAGAAATCAAGATAAATATTTTTTAAATTATGTAAAAAGCATCCACAATGAGGCGGGTATGGTGGTGCAAAACTATGACCTCAGTTACTCAAGAGACTGAGGCAGTTAAAGGCCATCAACTTACTGAGACCCTATCTCAAAGGATTGGGGACATGACTATGAGGCTGAGAGCTTGTCTAGAACATTTCTGAACCAAAAAGGAAAAGGAATACTGTTTCTGTCTTTGTTTAAAATTTTGATATTTTGTTCACTATTATCTTTTTGTGTTTTCATTTTTAAAATATTGCATTAAACGTTATTCCTATTAATCACATTGGCTGACCTTCTCAAATCTTGTGTGCAGGATAAAATGACTCACTTGCCTGACCTTGTGTCCAACCTGAGTGGAAAAGGGAAAAACCTACAAGTGTCTCACCTCTAGACTTTTAATTAAATAGGTAATAAAAACTTTTGTTGCTTAAATTACTTTTAGGTGAGGTATTTTTCTTGCATCTCAGAGTATAATAACAAATTTAAGCCCATTTCATACTGGCTGAAATAATGAACTAAAGTACCATCTCGCATTTCAGAGTATAAAGGAGGTACAAAGAAGGGTGCTGGCTTTCTTTCTCTCTCCTTTTACCAATATTTTCCACCACAATTGACTGAAGGTCAGTGTTGTATAATAAAGATTTTCTCTGGGTTTGTCTTAGGTCTCTAAGCACAAACCTTCTAAAAATTTGAAATTCCCCATGATAAGAGCATCTTTGTTATTCATAAATGCTATAATTTGGCTTTTTTTTTTTTTTTGAGAAAGGGTCTGTTTATGTAATTCAGGCTGGCCTGGAATTTACTATGTAGCCCAGGCTGGCCTGAAACTCATAGTGATCCTCCTCCCTCAACCTCTTGATTGCTGGGATTACAAGTGTGCAGTACCATGTCTGGCAAGTTGGTTCTTAAATGTCCTTACTAGGGCCATGTATAGAGAGCCCCCTCATCTCTGGCACTATTGGGAAATAGTGGGAAACCTTTAAAAGGTGGGCCTTGTAGGAGGAAGTGAAGTTACTGAGTGTGTTTCTCAAAATGAACTGTGGAACCCTGATATCTTCCTTTCTTCACTTTCCAGCTGCTAGGAAGTAAGCACCTCTACACCACCATACCTCCCTGTGATGCTGTGCTATCTCACCATAGCATGGACTGAAACCTCCAAGACTGTGAGCCAAAATAAAACTTTCTTCTTTATATGTTGGTTAGCTGGCATATTTGTTATAGTACTGGAAAGCTGACTAAAACAAAGAGCCCAGTGGATTATATCTGAATTTATGCAAATGAGAGGGCACAAGTTGGCAGCTGATCACCAGAAAGACCGATGTGATTAGATGCCTGGGTTTTGAGCCAGCCTCCTAGAAGAGGGAGGGAATCAGGATACTGAGTTCAATCATGTGGCCAGTATTCCAGATGGATTTGTACTTGTATTTATGATTGGGGAAGTGTATTTTGGTGCACCAGTTGGTGCCAGAACTGCTGAGATCAAAAAAATCAGTTTTCTCAATTAGAAAAAACCTAGCAGCAACATATTTGCTAGTTTATATCAAGCAACAGAAAAATAGTTCTTTCAAGCATGGAATAAATCATCTTTCCTTTGTCTTTAGTGTCCTTACAGTGTCATTCTAAACCTAAGACAGTACCAAGGGTATGTCACATGTTGATGGGTTTAAACCCATATTCTAAGACCAATTCTAAGATCCTGGCAAGCACAAGGGATTACTATGTCCAGATTAGAGTAATTAGTTTTCCTATCATGGCTTCAAGAGTTAGAAATGGTGTCATTGTCTCTTGGCCCACAACAACTGTCTTGAGGAGTAATAAATAACCACAAGCTGAAAGTCTGTTAGCAAAAGAAGAGGGGACAAATAATAGAATCTGGGGAGACCACCAATAGTATGGCATGGCATAAAAGGAGAAGGGGCTAGCCGGGGGTGGTGACTCACGCCTGTAATCCCAGCACTCAGGAGGCAGAGGCAGGAGGATTGCTGAGTTCGAGGCTTGCCTAGGCTACACAGTGAGCTCAGGACCAGCCTGAACTACAGAGCGAGACCCTGTCTCAAAAACAAAAAGGAGAAGAGGCTTGACTTGAATCCCAACTTAGATATCTACTGGTTGTAGGAACGGATTCAGTGGACTCAGTCCATTTTCTTATCTGCAAAAAGGAAATGATCGTGTCTACTTGATATGTGTTTACAAGAGTTAAACAAAAATGCAGTGTCCGATATATAGTTAGGTATATATTTAAATGTATAGTCTGCTATCCAGTAGGCACATAATTAAAGCATGATGTCTGACTGTTTCTGTGACCAAGTACCTGAAAGAATCAATTTAGAGAAGTCTTTCTTCTCTGAAACAAAGAAGTCTTTCTTCTTTGAGCTCATAGTTTCACAAATTTTAGTTCATGATCAGTTGGCTCTACTGTATCTGGATCATGGTCTGGCAGAAGGGAGGTAGAGCAAAGAAGCTCACCTCATGGTGAACAGGAGGCAGAGAGAGATTGAGAGAGAGAGAGGAAGAGAGAGAGAGAGAGAAAGAAAGAAAGGAAGGAAGGAAGGAAGGAAGGAAGGCTCCATGGAAAAGCTACACTCTTCTTTTTTTAGTTTATTTTTATCTTTATTGGTACATTGTATATATACATCATGATCACACTCAATATTGGGAAATTGTACCAGTATATGACCCGATTTAATTCTCATTTTTTCCCATTCCCCTACCCACCCACAACCCCCCACTGCTAAATACATAAGCTTAGTTTCCCTTTTTATTACCATCACATTTTTTCTTTACCCTTCATTGCTCACTCCTCTACATTTCCCTTTGAATATTTTCTATTTTAACAATATCCATCACAAAACATCTTCAGTTTTTCACCAATATAACAGATATGATATTTATACATCTGTGACCTATTTATTTCACTTACGAGTATGTCCTGAAGGTATGTCTGTTTCAGTATAAATGGCTCAAACTTATCATTCTTTAAGGCAGAATAATAGTCCATTTTAGAGAAAAACCATATCTTCTTTATCCAA
Source organism: Thryonomys swinderianus (assembly GCA_004025085.1). Classification (NCBI taxonomy): domain Eukaryota; kingdom Metazoa; phylum Chordata; class Mammalia; order Rodentia; family Thryonomyidae; genus Thryonomys; species Thryonomys swinderianus. The sequence continues at coordinate 9,204 of PVIC010021103.1, read as the reverse complement.
TCTCCAGTTGATGAGCATTTGCATTTTTTCCAAGATTGAGCTACCACAAACTGAGCTGCTGTGAACATAAATGCACATATATCACTATATGATTATTTAAATTATTTAGTGTATATTCCTAGCAGTAGCAGGGTCAAATGGGACCTCTAATCCTAGTTTTTTGGGGAATCTCCACACTGACTTCCATAGTGGTTGTACCAGTCTACATTCCCACCAACAATGGAGAAGGGTTCCTTTTTCTCCACAGCCTCACCAGCATCTGTTGCTGGCTAATTTTGAGATAGCAGCCATTCTTTGTGGAGTGAGATGAAATCTCAGTGTTGTTTACATCTGCATGTCTTGAATGACCAACAATGTTGAGTATTTCTTCATATGTTTCTTGGCAGCTTTTACTTCTGCCTCTGAAAAGTGTCTGTTCATTTCAGATGCCCATTTTTGAATTGGAGCTTTAAATTTGGGGGAAACTGATTTTTTTTAAGCTCTTTATACATTCTAGATAGTAGGCCTTTGTCTGAGAGACAGCTGGCAAAGATTCTTTCCCAATGTGACTTTTCACTCTGCTGGTGGTTTCCTTTGTTGTGCAGAAGCTTTTTAATAAAAAGAGATCCCATTTGTTGATTTCTTCTGCTAGATCTCGTGCTACAAAAGTTTTGTTCATAGTCTTTTCCTAAGCCATTGTTTCTGAGAGTTTTACTTAACCTGTTTTGCAGCAGGTTTAGTGTTTTTGTTTTAACATTTAAGTCTGTAATCCACTTTGATTTTAGTTTTGTACATGGTGACAGAGATAGGTCTAGCTTTAGTTTTTGGTAGACTAACGTCCAGTTTTTCCAAAGCTACACTCTTCTACATCTCCCCAGGGAACCTACTTCCTCTAACTAGGCCCGTCTTCCTAACAGGCCATTAGCTATGGATCTATCAATAGGTTAAACCACTCATGATCCTGTAACCTCTTTAGGGCCCACCTCTGAACATTGCTGCAGTGGGGATCACGACCTCAGAATGTAAGGGTTTGGGGAGCACTTCACATTTAAACCATAACATTGACTATACCAGGAACATAGTGAAATATATAGCATCTAACATATAGTAGATCTGCAATTAAAAGGCTAGTGCCTGATACAGTAAATGTGTAAATATAGTTCCTTCATTAACTTCCCTCACATGCAGGCTGAGGGCAACCTTTTAATCTTTGACTAATTTGCATGGTGCCTGGCACACGGTGAGCATTTAATAGATACTTACTAAATAGATGGATGGACAAGAGATCATTGCCCTGAGTGAATGGGACATTTTCTTCTGCCTAACAGTATTTTTTTTTTTTTTTTGCAATACTAGGGATCGAACTTGGGCTCTTGTGCTTGCAATGTAGATACAGTACCACTTGAGCTATATCCCCAGCCCTCTTCTGCCTAATAGTAAGAACTACACAAGTAACTCTGTAGTCTATTCTTTCTTTGATACCAGGAAAATTTTACTAAATTTGAATTTCAACTCCAACAATTCGTCCTTCACTGTGTACATACCTGTGCCTTTCTTTGATCTAATCTTGATTTTCTAGTCCTATTTTCCATGGGCTTTTCTATCTCTCTTGTTTTTGTTTTTCCAGCATCATTGTGTTGTAGGTGTCCTTGGTGTAAGCCACCTTTGTTAAAAGATTGGGGAAAACCAGACAAGTAGACAAGTCAAATTCTAGTTTAAAAAAAAAAAAAACTACTGAAGAAATATTGAAGCCCTTCCGCCATTAGTAAATGAATTCATTCCCAGTCTGGTCTGAGTAGCACTAAGACTTTTCTTCAGGCGTTGTTCCAAGGGGCGGGGGTTCCAGGGGGAATACTGCGGCCTGAAAGAGGTCCAAGGAAAAAGACTTCTTTTAGAGGCGAGCCCACATTACACAGTTGGCAATGCTAAGGCGAGCATTCTCCCAGCTTTCAGGGGAAGTGAAAGCCAGTCGCCCCATAGCTTTCCTTCCAAGCCCTACAGCTGGAAGGGCGGGAGAGCCAAGTTCCGCCCTTTTCAATGCAACTTGGCAATTGGATGCCAGGATCTGCTGATAGATTAGCCAAACATCCAACACAAGTAAAACGGCCCATCACGCATCTTTCTGCTTATGCATCATTAAATGCCTCATTTAACTCCAAAGAATCTGACTTTCCTTTTTTCTTCTTCCACAGCTCAAGGAGAACACCACTACTGAGAGTAAGGGGGAATTGCAAAGGAAAGGAAAAGCAAAGAACAGGATTTCTGAGCAGTCCTCTTATTTTTAATTCTGCACCTGAGGCTGTGTTTTACAGAATCTGAGAACTGGAAGAGACTGTGGGGATTTCCCCGAGTCACTTCTTTATTTTATAGACTGAGAAACTGATGCCCAGAGGGAAAAAGTGACTCACTCAAGGTCACACAACTGGTTAAAGGCAAGGGTAAAACTAGACTGAGCAGGATGAGGCCCATAACAACTCTCTCCTGATCCCCTTTGTCAGCAATGTACTTCCCACCTTTCCAGACCCCATGTCTCAATTCCTAATCCACTCACTAAGACCTATTTTTTTTAACTACTGTATGTTTATTCACAAAGTCTTTTATGAGAGATTTACTGATTCAAATAGATAAAGCCCTTGTAGAATGACAAACTGCAACTGTCTCACTTCTTCCACGTTATTTTTAAACCAACAACCCAAATAACATAATGAAAGTGCCCAGTTTATTTTTCTTGTCATACAAAATAAAATAGTTTACAAGCAGTCATTCCCTAGCTCACAAATACACTGTGTCCTAACAGTGTGTTTGGAATTTGCTATTTAGAATACAGGATGTGTGTTCTTCCCGGGAAGTCACGTGGTCAAGTGTGGGCAGAACCCCAGGCCAGGTCACTGAGGCCAGTTTAACCAATAAGTAACCACAGTGGAGTCAAGGCCAGCCATCAGCACATGGTCTCTGTGAAAACCACATTCCAAGCTTGGGGTGGGAATAATGGGAACAGCCAGCCTGCCCAGGTCTCAGTGGGAAGGTGCCCTGTGCCCCAAGGCCTGGGAGAAGTTGGAAACTTAGTCCATGTAAAAACTAGGATGCCAGGGCCGGGGAGGTAGATCTGCAATGTAGGGCACACTTAACAAGTACAAGGCTGGAAGGCCCCATCCTCTGCTACAAAAAACTTTTAAAAATATTTAAAAGGTCAACACCTCATAGAATTGTGAGCTGCTATGAGGTCTGGACAGAAATGGAGCTGTTTCCCAGTCATGTTTGCTACTGGAATGCTGGGCAAATGTCTTACCTCCCAGCTAAGTTACAAGGACCAGTGGAGACACTACACACAAGGCAGTTAAGGGCGTTGCTTATATGAAGCCCTCCTTTGCTGCAGAAGCTGCTTTGCAGATGAGAAGGCTGGGCTCTGGCAGGTCAGAAGGCCAGGATGTTCCCTCTGAGGAGGCGGAACCGGAGTTAGGGCAGGGGTTCTGACTCAGCCTTCTGGGCAAGGAGTGGTCAGGGGACTCAGAGTTCTCAGACCTCGCACTTGCCCATAGAAGAGGCAGCAGCTGTGGCACCACTCCTGGCTTAGAGGAGGCAGCAAGACCCTGGATTGGACACACAGTGGCTTTTCTGTACAAGCCCATTAGAAAGGCTATTTCCTGCAGTGTACAATCATAAGCAGCCTCAGTCCACCCTGCCCTCTGCCCTACCCTCCAGGGACGTCCCTGGCAGCTGCCCCCAGTGCTTCTGGACCCTTTCAAGTCTCGTTTTGGTGACCAAAATGTTTAAGATAGTGTATAACCAAATTTTAAAAGTTGTGTTTAGGACATTGGCCCTCTGCTCTCTCAAACTGAGGCCTGCTTCAGGCCTCGAAGTTTCACAGGGAGGAACCAGGTCTTTGCTGCTAGTTTTCTCTCTCCTGGTTCCACTCCCAGCCTCACACTCATTACCTGTGTTCTGGTCCATCTGAGGTCAGGCCCAGAAGCAGAGGGAAGAGGACACAGCAGCACAGCCTGGCATGAAGTCCCCCAGTGTCCGGTACAGAGGAGTTAGTGCAGTCTGGGGCATATGGCTAAAAAGAGCGCACTCAAAGCCTTTTGCACATGTCTTAGGGTGAGACGCTTCCCTCAAGAATAGAACTCAGCTGTCCTAGTTTGCCCCAAACTGAAGAGTCCCCCAGGATCCCTGGCTTCTAGTGCTAAAGCCAAGATAGCCCCAGGCTAACCAGGAGGAGTCTGTCACCAGAGCAGAGAGGGAGGTGGGAGCATCACACTATCCCTCTTTCTCCCATGCAACCCTTTTCTCCTAAGTCTTCAGCCGAGGGTGACCCAGGCTAAAGCTGATAGGCCAGACTTGTCCTGCCTTAGCAGGTCCTTCACAGATATTCTACCTCTGTGTAGATTTTTGGCAAGTTCTAAAAGGTTATGTCTGGAGCCTGTGCCTAAAAGGATTCATCTTCAAATAGACTAGAGGATGTTGCTGAACATCTTACCAGGGACCCTCAGGAGAGCAACTAACTGTAAACAACTTGATGTCAGGGTAGCCTGGTTGACAGCTAACCTAATCTCCTCATGGTCTTGGCTATGATACCTTGAGCTTCTTAATTTCTGTGCCTTTGTTTTCTGACCTTGGAAATGGCTTGATAATTGTACGACCTTAAAGCGTTATGTGTATGATTATGGAGTTTATGTAACACCTGGGTAACCACCCAGTGAATGTTAGTGGCTGCCAACGTCATTATAGCAAGCTAGTTATTTTAATAAGTTTTAACTCTCTTGCAGGCATACTTTCACAAGTTATTTTCTTAATTTTAAATCAAACTGACAAACTGGTATTGGCACAGGCACCAAAGAAATGGTATAGGTTCACACACTGATGGAGGCCATGTAAACTTACAGTGTTTTGGGGAGGTCATTTAGAAATAAATTGCAAAACTCTAAAAATGCTTTTGACCTAGCAATTCCACTTCTAGGAATTTATCCTGGGGAAATACTTGGAGAACTGTCTGAACATTAATGTGCAAGATCATTCATTACAGTGTACTTAAAATAGGAAAAGACTGGAAGCTATTTTAATGTCTTACAAGAGGAGTTCAGTTAAATGCTGGTCCATGTGCACATGAAATGCCATCCAAGCATTAAATAATATGATAGATTTGTACATATTGACATGAGAGGATATTCATGATGTAGTGTACACATGTACAGAAAAACATATGTTTTGTGTGTGAGAAGTAGGGAATCAAACCTGGGACCTGATGCCAAGACTCTACCACTGAGCTACATCCTGAGCTCTACAATGTATATTTTAAAATAATGTATATTCTGGGATTTTTATGAACATAGGAATTACTACAGTCTAAGACTGAAATGTATTGTAATTTTGTATCTTGCTTTTGTTTTACTAAACATTAATTAAGAACAATTTTGTACCTATAGTAAACCTTTTAAAAATATCCTGATGGTACTAATATCTAACAAGTTGATATTCCTGGTTTGGATAATCATTTATTGTAAAGTAGCTTATTCTAAAGAGAAAAAAGAAAGAAAAAAAGGAAAAGAAAATAAGGAAGGAATGGGAGAAGGAGGAAAAGAAGGAAGACAGAAGAAAAAGAAGAGAAATTTAAGGCTGCAGTATTAGTATCTTTGTGTCTAATACATTTTTTTCATCTTTAAGAGCATCTCCTTAAACTAATAAGCCAGAGTCAAATTACTATATCAAAGTATAATAAGAATGTGTGTATGTTTAAGAGGGATTAAGGACTGTAATACAAAAAGTTACATCAATTCAAACTAAGATTTAGTTTGGAAATTGAATGCTTATTCACTTAACTTAGCTTGTCTACCTGATTCTGCATAGAGACTGCACATGTGATATTTTCGACAGGCTTATTGTTCCAACTCAACAGATCATTTTTAAAGTGTCTGACCCACCTGTTCTGAGGAAATCTAGTTCTTAGGAAAACGGTGCATCAAATCACCACAGACTCCAAATGAAAACATAAATAGGAAAAAAAAGTATCCTGCACACACTGACTAATCAGTCTGTTTGGCAAAAGAGTAGCTTGATTGTGCAATATGTAACTCAACACATTGCAGCAATTTGTGGATGCATTTGAACTGCTCTTGAGAATGTTTTTATTTCAAAATTATTCATTATACAAAATTGAAATGTGGTAAGCAAGAAGCAATCCTAGTGAGATGCTCGGACAAAAACAGATAAAAGGCTAGAAATGATTTCAGAATGTCAAAAAGTGCCTTCTATTATAATAGAAGGTAACAAATCTCATGAATGAAAGAATGAGATTGAGGAAAAGAATAATGACAACTAAGGAATTATGAATAGTGAAAATGACAAGAGAAGAAAGAATGTAGGAATCAAATGGTACACAAAGCAGCACTTCGTTAATAAGAAGAGATATCCTTAAAGCAACAATATATAAAAATTTACATTTAAATATGTATAAAATATATGTAACTATAAAAATAAAAATATTAGACTGCTGAAATGAAAAGCCTAATAAAAAATGGACAACTCGAGGCTTGCCTGGGCTACATAGTGAGCTCAGGGCCAACCTGAACTACAAAGTGAGACCCTGTCTCAAAAAAAAAAAAAAAACCGGGCCGGAGATTTAGCTCATTGGTTCCAGTGCCTGCCTCGCAAGCACAAGGTCCTGAGTTCGATCCCAGTAACCACATACAATGCTGGGCGTGGTGACTCACGCCCACCAACAATCAACCAGCAGTCAGCACCACGTACCACAGTGCCGGGTGTGGTGGTTTGCGCCTGTCATCCCAGCACTTGGGAGGCAGAGGCAGGAGGATTACTGAGTTCAAGGCTTGCCTGGGCTACATAGTGAGCTCAGGGCCAGCCTGAACTACAAAGCGAGATCCTGTCTCAAAAAACAAACAACAACAACAAAAAAACGGACAACTGAAATAAATAGACATCTCAGTAGAACTACAAATGCCCAATAAATACATGAATAGACATTCAACATCTCTGGCCATTAGAGAAATGAAAATTAAAACAACACTAAGATTAGGGCCAGAGATTTAGCTCAGTGATTCCAGCATCTGCCTGGCGAACTCAAGATCCCAAATTCAATTCCTGGTAACCTCATACCACAGTGCTGGGCGTGGGGATTTACGCCCACCAGCAATCAGTACCACATTCCACAATGCCGGGTGGGTGTGGTGGCTCATGCCTGTAATCCTAGCACTCAGGAAGCAAGCAGAGGCTGGAGGATTGCTGTAAGCTCAAGGCTTACCTGGGCTACATAGTGAGCTCAGGGCCAGCCTGAACTACAAAGTGAGACCCTGTCTCAAAAAAAAAAAAAAAAACTCAAAAACCAAAACACTGATTCCATCTTACTCCAGAAAGAAGGGCTATCATCAAAAAATTAAAAAGTACAAATTTTGGTAAGGCAGTAGGGCAAAACAAACCCTCCTACGTTGTTAGCGGAATGTAAACTAGTATAACCACTATGGAAATCAGTATAATGATTCCTCAAAAAACTAAAACTAGAAATTCCATTCAACCCAGGTATCCCCTTCTAGGCATCTCCCAAAAGAGTTAAGGACATCATATTACAGTATTGCCTACCCAGGTTTATAGCAGAGTGATTTGTAGTGTGAAGGCTAAATCTTTGAAATGGTGTATATATCCAATAACACATGAACGAATAAAAATATAGTATTTATACACAATGGATTACTCCTCTGCTATAAATAAGGATAAATTTGAGTCATTTATAGGAAAGTGGATATGCCTTGAGATTATGTCAAGTAAAACAAATCAGATACACAAATTTAAGGTTTTCTTTTATGAGAAACTCAAAGTACAAATAAATTAAAGAACAAAACAAAGGATAGATAATAAGAAACAGGGAATTAGACCTTTTGTAAATGCAAAGACAATATAGAGATGGAGCTAAGGGGGAGAAAGGGTAGGGGAACAGAAAGTCAAGATGATTAATATGAGATATGCACATGTACCAGTGTCCCACTAAGAATCATTCATTATATAGTGCAAACACGTTCTAATAAAAATTAACAATAAATAAAAATTCAAGGAATATTTGAAATAATCCAGTTTAAAGAAAAAATCATATATTTAAAAAGATTTATAGTCTTAGTGATTTGACCATAAATACAGAGATCAATAATAAAATAGAAACTCATAATAGTTCACTTAGAAGGATTTTGCTTGTTGTGGTTTGTATCTACTCCCAAAGCCTCATGCAGTCATAGATGGGCCTTTTGAGGAGGGTCTGGATCTAGATTTGTGCTGCTGGGATCAGGGATGTTATGCTGGAATTAATTCATGGAGTGTGAGTGCTAGTCGTCCTAAGTATAGGTAGCCTGGACATAACACAAGGGACAGAAAGAAAGCTGCTGTTGTCACTTGCTGGTTTCCACTTGCCGCTTACTTCTTGCTACTTTGCTGCTTTACTCCCTTCCTGCTTCTGCCTGCCATTAATTATTTCTTCTCTGTGATACCCTTCTGCTGTGCCACTCTGGCTTGGAGCCAACCACCTATGAACTAAAATTTCTATAAACTATGACCCAGTGAAACCTTTCTTCCCTAATTTTGGGTGTCAGGTATTTTGTCAAAGCAATGAGGAAAGTGACTAAATACTGTCTAAAAAATGAAGAAAAGATTTTTTTAAATATAGGGAAAAGTGTATTGTAGTTTGTCCCAGTTAGTCAAAACAAATATTATGCTATTTTTTGTGGATTTTATGATATATGTAATATTTGTTAGTTTTTTTCTAAATTTAGTTGTGATCTCTCCTAAATTAATATTTATGTCTAATTTTGATGATATAGTGTGTTATTTTCTCTTTATTATGACATAAAATTATGCACATTTATGGGCTACCATGTAATGGTTTGGTACATCTATATGATATAATATTAAAATTATAGTAAGCATATTTATCTCCTCAAAAATTTATCATTTCTTGGTGGTGAAAACATTCTAAATCCTCTCTTAACTCTTTTGAAATGATTTGATATTCTTTTCCTTAAAGCAAGCCTCAGTTTGAATAGGCCTCAGGTTCCCCTAAATACCAAGTGCCTGCAGATGTCCTTCGAGCAGACTGCAGGTCTAACCTACCTATCTCCAGCCTCAGACCTGACATGTTTTATAACAAGAATGTTAACCGTAGCTCATGTGCCTTAGAGAAAGATTATACAGATTATCCCAGGAAGACTTTCCCTCATTCATCCCCTAGGT
>PVIC010021102.1:0-28879 GCA_004025085.1 Thryonomys swinderianus | reverse complement strand
TGTTTGAGTTCTTTATATATTGTCGATAATAGCCCTTTGTCTGATACACAGCTAGTAAAGATTTTTTCCCATGTTGTTGGTAGTCTTCTAGCAGTGCCAGCGACTTCTTTGGCTGTGCAGAAGCTTTTCAGTAGGATGAGATCCCATCTGTTGATTCTTTCTGCTAGTTCTTGTGCTAGGGAGGTTTTATTCATAAAGTACAATAGACATTTTTTAAGACAAGGTGATTAGCTCCAGTCTTTTCATTTACACAAAAGCATCTAATGTCTGCTGTTGGCATGATGCTTAGGAAAAAGAAGTGTAACCTACTGAGCTGGAAATTATGATTCCCTGAACATAAGGGAAAACAGAAGCAAAGGCAAGGCACACCTGACATGGACCCAATCTTTCCTTCCATCCACGTTTGTTGCAAGGTTATTCTCTCTAAGCTAGCAACTGACTAAGCTTTTTGTACAGATAAAGGACTGTGGGTTCAATCTTGTGGTACTGGAAAAACACAGCTGTTTTACTAAATATGATCATTCACAAAAATGCAATTCATTTTGTTCTATCAGCTCTCAAATAGTTGTCTCAAAGAATTTTAAAAATTAAAGAAAGGAAAGGAAGGAGGGAGCAAAGGAGAGAAAGGCAGAGACAGACTGATTCACACTCAAGAGTGGAGCCTGGACTAAAGACTAAGGAGCTAGGACAGAAATTAGCTGGGACTAATTTTTGTCTTCTACAGTCCAGCCACCAGGTTTTTACCTTGTTGGAGTAGAGACTTAACCCCTGTCCAGAAGGCATATGACTTGAATATCTATTTTTTCAAGTTTAAAATAAGAGGGAGAAATGAGCTTATAGGAAGATGGTCTTCAATTTTAGAATCTCTTTTACTTTTTAAGTTTTATTTTAGCCATTTTTATATCAATAGAGTGGAGTAGCATTTTGTAATTAATGCATCCTGATTATTTAAATTATAAGACAAGGATAAAGACTTTAGTTATTTTGACTATGTGATATATTTTTATATTTAGAAAAACAAATAAAGAGAGAAAGCTCCATGTTTGATTTTTTAATCAATAATTTACTCTGTAAATAAGACAGTTGGGTTATCTTTGGAAAACCAGACATTAATCTAGCTAGCAAATATTTGTGCTATCAGAGCCTCTGTTGGTGAGAGTAATCTTTTGAAAAAAAATACTGTAGTTGCATTAGATTATATGTTTTCAAAGGCCCCAAGTAAACAGTGAAATTTACATAAATTAATAGTGAGTTAAAAATTCTTAATATGTATATATGTTATAATGTATAATGTTAGATTCTAAAGTCCCACAGGTGAACTTCTACCATGAAAGAAAGGTTATTTTATTGATAGAACCACATTCTCTTCCATTTCTTATATCCCTTTCTAACTTATAAGGAATGGTGCTGAATCTGTTCTTTTAGTTCTCAGAAACCTGGGATCCACCTGGAGAAAACCCTCGTTAAATACCTTTGAGCTTTCAAGCCTACGGGATTTAACCACACTGACAGCTAATGCCTGCTGAGATAGTGAATCCAGTTGATTAAGCTTAGCTGTTCCAATTCTTTATACACCAGATTTAAAATGAATCTACCTGACAATTGAGAAAGAAATCACTGTAACAAAACCCCACTCACCAGCATTATAATTCAAGGGGACAGTTATGCCACAATGCCACCCATTCATGTGGACCTAGTCTCAATCTTTGTGTGTGTGTGTGTGTGTGTGTGCTTAGTTTTATCTTTAAAAAATTATGTTTGGTGTGGGAGTTAGCTCAGTGATAGGACACTTGCTTAGTGTGCATGGACCCTGGGTTCCATAATCAACACAGGAAGGAAAAAAGAGATTTTCAACACTGGAGGAGGAAATAATCCTAGGTATCTGAAAATAAAAAATTTTGGGTCATACTTGGGCTTAGACACTAAATATTTATTTGGGCTGGGGAAGAGCTGAAAGAGAAATAATCTTTCTGTGTTAACCAAGGCATTTCTCAGTATGCTGAAGACCAGGTATTCTCATCAAGAGAGCCTGAGAAAATGATCCCTTAATTAAGATTAATATCAGATCCAGAGAGGATAATGGTTTTTTTGAGTATTCACTTACAAGCCAAACTCCTTCCTTCTAGTCGGTAGTGCCTTCTCAATCTGATAAAGATTTTGCCATTAGAGAGTAAAGGGCAGAAAGAAGTATAGATGAGACAAGTTTATCAGAGTGGACTATAAGATATCCTTAGAATCCTTGTGAGGTTATGGAGAAAAATAGAAGGGAAAGAGCTGGAAGTTGTATTTAAAAGTCTTTGTGTGTCTTTACTTTCAAATTAGGTCACAAAGTATCTACTGATAGTTGTCTTGGGAGAAATTGTTGTTGTCCATTCCCTTAATTTGGAAACATACTGAAAATTTTCCCCTAATTGTTTATATCCAGTTGTGTCCATTTCAGCTTTTAGGTAAGTAATGTATGGTATAAAACTAAGCTTCATAGTCATAAGTGTATTTGTTTGTTTGCAAGTAATATATGTCTACATCTGTGTGATAGTGATTTTTTAGCCTTTCCATATATTATATGGTAATTTTTCACACATGCATAACACCTAATACTGTATTAGTCACTTTCACTTTACTGGCATAAAACACAGGATACCTACAATTTAAAATAGGAGAGCTTCACTTTGCTCAGTTTCCATGGGTTCACTCCATAGTGGGCTGGTTCAAAGGCAGAAACAGTATATTGGAGGGTGAGGGTGGCAGAGGACAGCTGTCCACCATATGGCAGCCAAGTGACAGAGGAAGAAGGAAGTAAACAGGGACAAGAATGCACCCTTCCAGTCATGCACCTGAGGATGCACCTCCAGCCAGGCCTAACATCCTAACAGCACATTCCACTACTGAATTCATCAATGGGTAAATCCACTCAGGAATATAGTATCCTCATGAGCCAATCATTTGCAAAAGCCTCACCTCTAAATATGAGACATGCAAGGGAACTTTTTTTTTGGTCTAAATCATAATAGTAAAAAATGTAACTTTCTGGAGCAAATTTATTCAGACCTTCAATTTTTACTATTTACTTTTTTAAAAATTTCATCTCCAGATGTCAACTCCTCCAAGTTTTAATTTTGCTGGAGCTTAATATAAAATCTATTATCATTAATAAAATATGTGTAGCCCTCATCATGATCTTCAACTCCTTCATTTATATGCTCTGAATTTTAAGTAGAATTTCACTTAATTTGAATGTTGACCTGATTACCAGTTATGGCTAACATTTATTGAGGACCAAATATCTTCTAAACACTCTGCCACTGATGAGGTAATCTTCCTTAGAGCCTAAACATCCCTGCTTCTTCTTGTTGTGTATACCAAGAATGCAAAGTTCTGATTACCTTTCAGCAGGCCATTTCTCAGGGCTGTATTCACAGCAAGTACCTGAAGAATAAAGCAGTAACTCCCTTTGATCAAAATCCAGGCTTTTACCTTTACTCTTTACTATAAATTAATGCCTCTTTGACATAACTTTCCCCTCCTATAACTCAAACCAATGTGTGTGTAAGCATGTGTTAGAGAAATTTTGTTGTGGGTTATATCCAAAGGTGACCCCTGAAGCTTTCTACACTCATAGATAGAGCTTTGTGGAAGGTAGTTAGATGATAAATGTGTGATGCTGAGTTATGGGTATGCTAAGTGGATCAGTCTACTGATTGGTTCTGCATAGCTCTGGGTGTGGATTTTGGGAAGGCCCTCCATGGGTGTTGGCCCACACAAAATGCCCATAGCCTGAATAGAATAAAGTAAAAGGAAGGCTCATTGCTGGGAGCTTTTTGCATGCCATACCATAGACTGTTTCTCCTCTGCCACCCCCTACCAGTATGCCACTTTGCCTTGGAGCCAGTCAACCATGGAGTGAAACCTATACAAACTATGAGCTAAAATAAAGCTCTCCTCTTTCACTCTTGAGTATTGTGTACTTTGTTCCAGCAACAAGAAAGAACTATGGCACTTATGTAGAAGAACAAATGAGCATGAAACTTTGGCAACTGATTTTGCTATAAGAATTAAGTATTTTCCTGTTCCAAGAATGTCAGGTCTTCTGACAACATCCTGTGTCAGGTAAACTTAAAAAGCTTTTAAGTGTAGTAAAATTATAGACCCTGCCTACATAGTTCTTGAAGAAGAGTTAAAGCTCTCATGGACTTTTTCAGATGCAGACCAAAATTTCTCTGAAGTTACCAATACCCTGTTGATCACAATTTTCTTCATTATTAAATCTCGTTGTCAGCACCCTCTATTTCATATGCTTCCCTGGGAGTTAAACTGCTCTGTACCTGCACTGTTGAGAACATTCTCTCTGCCTATAAGCCACTTTGATTCATGGCATCAAGCCTCAGCTAAACCTCCAACATTCTCTTTAGATGCTAAAATTTACTCTTCCTTCAAAGCCTCTTGTCTACCCCTTTCTCTCTACTGTCTTATATAATAAAAAGCTAGAAACTCCCAAGAAATAATTCCATAAACTATGCTTCATACAGACCCTCAAAAGTGGATCTAGAATACTTCTCCACCTCCTGAGCTGAAAAGATGAGCTGTTCAAGTTAAATACTTCTTCTGTGTGATGGTTGTGGTGACTGTCCACTTGGTTGTATTAGGAAATGTTTGTTCTGGTTATGTCTGTGGAAGTGTACAGAGATTAGTGGCATATAGCCCGGCAAAAAGATGGATAAGATCCACCCTGACTTTGGGTGGCATCATCCACTAAGCCTATACTCTTTGTGGAAGAAAAAGGAAGAAGAAAGAAATTGACCTGTATTTGAAAATCTCCATTCTGCTTGAGTGAGTTTTTCATTACTGCTAATGTCTATCTAAATCAGACTCCAGCTTTTTCACCATTACATTGTGGATTCATACCAGCAACTCTCCACAGAGCTTCCAGGCCTTCAGTCTTGGACTGGTAGTGTGCAGATAGCCATAGCCCACCTAATACAATACCCAACATCCAGAATTTAAAGGAGATTTACTTTCAGCACATGGTTTTCATCCATAGTCAGCTGGCTTGAAGGCAGAAGCAGGATGGTAGAGGGACATGGCAGAGGAAAAGATGCTGAACTCATACATTGCAAGAGAAAGGGCAATGAGAGAAAGAGATGCCAAGAATAAGAATATATTTTTCCATGTCAGGCTCCTCAACCAGGTCTCTACTTGTAACAGGACACTCATCTGTTGAATTTATCAATAGATGAATCTGCTGATGATTGTAGCACCCAAACAATCCAATCACACTCCAATTACATGAATCTTTTGGGGAACATTTTAGATTTAAACTGCAACATTCTACTTCTGATGCTTAAAAGACTCATGTCTATTCCATTATTTAAAACACACTTAACCCATCTCTGAATTATCTAAATCTTAACAGTGCCAGCATTGCTGAAAAACAAAAGTCCAAAGTCTTCTCTGAGACTCAAGGCAAACTCTTTGCTATAAGCACTTATAAAAATCAGAAATAAAGGCAAGTACATCCAACATAAATGACATAGGATAAACATTCCTATTTCAAAAGTGGGTAATAGAAATAAATAGCATAAAGCAAGTCTGGCTGTGCAAAATCAAATATTAAATCTTGTAGTTCCTTATCCGAACCTTTAGCATGTGTTGGTGTGATATGAACTCCAAAGAGGTTGTGTAGTCATGCCCCTCTAAACTTACTGGTTGCCCCTAAATGATCTCTCTCATGGGCTGGCTTCACTCATTCTGTGGCTTTCCTCAGCAGATGATCCATGTTCCTGGTATCTTGAACTGCTTTGGGTCTCCATTGCACCTTCAGGTTCATTCTTAGCTTCACATACTACCCTTTCATGAGCTTCTGTCAGGTACTATGACAAAAATCACACTTTTTTTTTCTAGTATTTTGAGACAGGGTCTCACTATGTACTTCAGGCTGGCCCTGAACTCACTATATAGCCCAGGCTAGCTTCAAACTCACAGCAATCCTCCTGCCTCTGCCTCCTGAGTGCTGGAATTACAGACGTGGACCACCATGCCTGCCATTAACATACTTTTGGCTTTTCTCCCAGGCCTTTTTCCTGAAATCTCATAGAAAGCGTGTATAATTCCATGACATGCATTTTTCATGTTTATAAAACCAGCAAAGGTCTTTCACAAGCTTGAGTGGGCCCCTTGGGTCTTGGCTACAGCAGCCTCTGAATGGCTGGATAGCAAGCATGGCACAATGAATCCCAGTCAACCAATTTCCCAGGAAGCTATTCTCAATAGATATCCCAAGGAATCTCTTCTTAGAGGAAAGCATTAGTTTTCCACCCTTAAGTATGTGATGTGCAGAGCCTTCTTGATTTCAGAAATACCTTTAAGTCATCTTTTCTGTTGTCTTGATGGAAAATATTTGGCTTCTTTTCAATGATACCTTTTCAACCATGTTCTCCTAGCCACAATTTTGTAGGCCCTTCCTTTCTGATAAATTAAAAACTCTAGTCCTGATTCTCATTGTAAATCTTGATAAAAGTAGGGAATAGTAATCATGCCACAGTCTGAACAGTGAGCTGCTTTAAATTTCCTCTGGCAGATTCATAAGTCCTCCAAACAGGTTTCACCTCCTGACAGCATATTTGACTGTGGATCTCATCAGCAGATAAATCTACTCATGAGAACAGCATTCCGTAATCAAATCACCCTCCAAAACCATGACGAGGGGGATTTTTTATCTAAACTATAGCAGTGGTTCTAGAGAAAAAGAATTATAAGGATAAATTTCTGTAATATAATTTTCTGAACTTGACTTTCTATAATTAAACCTAAATTTACCATAGAGTAGTGGTAGACCATGGCATGAACTATTAAAAGATATATGGAACATATCTACTTGATGCTCCTAATTCTGTACTTGTGAGATACACTTGTGAGTGACTTCTGCATGTTTTTGAAGACCAAATTATATTTTTGTGCTACTTCTGCATATTTTTGGAAGACAAAAATATAATGATGTTAGCTGGTTGCTATTAGGATTTCTGAACAAAGTAATACAGGAAGAAAATGAGCTCAAAAACTCACAAGACCCAGGCATGCATAAACAACATAAATTGTCTGTTCTGAAGGAGAATCTTCCCCATAATGGCCATAGGGTTAAAACTGAAAAAAAAAGGAAAAAAAGAAAAAATCATGATGCAATTGAATGGATTACAATGCAAGTTCAACACTCAGCCTTGGAGGATATCTACAATTAATTTGAGGGCACTGAGGAAAATAGAATCTTATAAATTGGAGTGGAGATGTTCAGGACTCTGATGAGGCTATGGACATTGAACTCCTAAATTCTGATGAATTTATTTTGCCAAAAGAAGTGGTCTCTCTACTCTCAGTGCCAAGCCACCCCTCCACCCCATTCCTCACCCCACCCTGTGAAGGCTTTTGTGTCTCTGACTGAGGAAACCAATCCTGCATTGCCTAGGGAAGCAGTAGTGACTTTCCCTAATGCAGTTTCCAAACAAAACAGTGCAGGTACACCCTAGGACCCACCTTTTCCTCTAGACCTATAATCAGACACAAATCTCAGAAGGCCTCTAGAAGCAAGACATATAGCATGGCCCATGAAGAGGTATTCTACACTTCCAAAGTGCTTTCATCTTCTAATTCTCATAAGCAGAGATTGAGGAACAGGTGTCAGAAAAGATGTTAAGGGTGTGAGATAATGGTAGAAAGAACATAAAAATAGATCAGAATAAATTTCTTAATATGAGCCCTGTATTAGTTACTTTTATCATTGTTGAGACAAAATACCCAACACCCAAAGTTAAAGGAGGAAAAGTTTATTTTGTAGCTAACAGTTTGTGGAGGTTTCAGCCCACAGTTGGCTGGCTCACATGCTGGATGGCATGGAAGAGAAGTAATTCATGGCAGACTGAAGGCAGGAAGGCAGTAAGCAGCAAATAAGCAAATCAGCAAGTAACAATAGCATCCCTTTCTGTCTCTTATATTCTATCCAGGCTATCCACCATTAGTATAGTTAATATTCACATCCAAGTTGGGCCTTCCTATTACCCATGCCCAGGACTATATCAACCAAGAAGTGGACTAATTTAACATCATAACATCACACACACTAGATCTAACCACCTAGAAAAGCCCCCCCCCATTGAACATATGAGGCTTTGAGGGGATCATCTAGACACAAACTATAACATGGTCTTTAAGTAGAGATCAACACTGAGCTCCTGATATGGCACCATTTCCATCATGGAAGAGTATTGTTTCATCTTTCCTTCAACAAGACATTCTATATATGGGACTTCTATCCCTGTATATAACACTTCTGTCAAAGCTTCCATCTATAGAAGTATAGAATATCTCCTTCACTGTCATGGTATTCCACAAAGGATGACTTCTGACCAGAGAATGCATTTCACAGCCAAAGAAGTATGCAATGAGCTCACGCATATGGAATTCACTGATCCTATTTACCATGATATCCACCATCCAAAAGCAAATGGATTGATAAAATGGTCAATTGGTCCCTTGAAGATGTAGTTACAGTGCTAGCTAGATGTCAGTACCTTGTAGGGCTGGAGCAAGGTTCTCTAGAAGACACTGTATAATTGGATTGATGATCCAGTATGTGGCACTCTTTCTCCCATGGCAGGAACCATAGGTCCAGGAACCAAGTGGTTGAAACAGAAATGGTGTCACTCAACATTATCCCTAGTGATGTATGGGTACAATTTTTTCATTCCTATTTCTTTATGCGTTGTTGGCTTATGTAAGTCTTACTCCAGGAGAAGTGGTGTTTCTATCAGAAGACACAACAGTAGGTCGGAGATCTAGCTCGGTGGTTCCAGCACCTGCCTGGCAAGAGCAAGGTCCCTGGTTCCATCCCAGATAACTACATAAAATACTGGGTGTGGTGACTCACACACACACACACACACACACACACACACACACCAGCAATCAGTACCACATTCCACAGTGCTGGGCATGGTGGCTCACACCTGTAATCCCAGCACTCAAGAGGCAGAGGCATGATGATTGCTGAGTTCAAGGCTTGCCTTGGCTCCATAGTGAGCTCAGGGCCAACCTGAACTACAAAGCGAGAGCCTGTCTCAAAAAAAGAAGAGGAAGGAGAAGAAGAAAGAAGAGGAAAAGAAGGAGAAGAGGAAGAGGAGGAAGGGAAGGGGTATTGAGAAGAAGAGGAAGAAGGAGAAGAGGAAGAGGTAGTAGTAGAAGAAGACAACGATGATGAAGATGATGACAGTGAAGAGAAAGAAGACAATGAAGATGATAACGACAGTGACTCCATTTGATCTTCTTGTGTCTCTAAGTCAACAGGCTAAAAAGAGAATTTTGGTGCTAACAGAGGCAATTGATCCTGACTACCCAGGGGAATTTGACTACTACTCCATAATAGAGAAGAAGAATATGTTTTGGAATGAAGAAGTTCTTGTGTCAGTGAGAAACTACACAACCCAATTGAGCCAGATAATACATGACCATAACACCTTAGAAATGAAGGAGTGAGTCACCCCAACAAGTAAAGAACCAAGATCTACTGAAGTGTTTCCAGGAGGCCAAGGAAATACAAAATGGCAAGTAGAAAAAACTAGTTAAAAATACCAGCTATGCAATGCCGATGTGGTGGCTCACGCCTGTAATCTCAGCACTCGGGAGGCAGAGACAGGAGGATTGCTGAGTTTGCGTCGGCTTGCCTGGGCACCATAGTGAGCTCAGGGCCAGCCTGAACTACAAAGCGAGACCCTGTCTCCAAATAGCAAAAAAAAAAAACCAAAAAACAAAACAAAAAAAAACCCAACTATGACTGTGTGACCAGTTAAAGAAACAAGGTTTCTACTACTTGTCATACTTCTTCCCTATTAAGAATGCAACAATGCATATATACACATTTATAAATTTTGTTTTCTGTATCGTACCTGCATCCCACAAAGTAACATATTCTTTGTCATATTTTTTCAAAACTTTAATAAACAACCTAAATTCTTAACCTCTGGTGATAAGAAAGGGACAGGCAATTAAAATGCAGTATAGAACCTAAGATTACAGATGAAATAAATAGCTTTAGATTATCTCAGTTAACATAGACACTGATTAAACTTCTAAGACAATTCAAAGCCATGTAACAGTTGTTCTTAAATGGTTATAAGATGCCATATAAGAAATTAATGTTTGAAGAAGCCAGTAAACTAATAGGTTGCATATCATCCATGATTTTCAAACAGAATTGTTCAGTAATTTGTGACATAAGAAAGAGAAAAGCAAAATGTCTTTCAGTTTTGGGATAACATACTTCATTTTGATATCATTTTCACCATGTGCTTATGTATCCAGTGGAAATATGGAGCATGTCCATAACTTTTGTTTAACTTTTTATAGAAACACATTTATTTTGAGGTGGAATAGTTTGAGTAAAATATTACTTGACCTCCTAGATTCCTTATCTGTATTCTTTATAGATATTTGACAACTTCTTTCATGTACTTGTCACAGGCAGACATCAAATGTGAGAGCAGAAAGGAACTTGATCTTCATACAAAAATTCTACAGGTGCAGCTAAGCTGCAGAGAAATATTACCATAGATATATAAATATAAATATTATCCAAGACCAAGCAGCTAGGAGGATTTGTATTCCCAAGATAATAATAAAGGACCACTTAAACTGTAGAGAAAAATCTCCCTCTAACCTCTGTCCTATTGCTAAGGGACTCTTTCTGTTGGAAGTTTCCTGGAGAGGTTCATGTGGCAGATTGCTGAGCATTTCAGTATCTTCACTATGAACCCTACCTCTGACTCTAGCTTTGAGCACAGCTTGAGTGCTAATATTTCTGTGGTCAGCACCAAGGGAAAGAACAGTCCTTCATGACTACAAACAGGACCAAATTAAAATCAAACCTCAGATCTCAACCATCCGTCTTTTTCTATTTACCTTGGGACTATAGGCAGGAGGCACTTAATAAATCTGATGGAATAACAATGGATTAATAGTTTTACATTGTTTTATGAGACCTGTCTTGTATGTTTGACCTAGTACCAAATCATTTGTTAACAATTTCTTCTATTTTGTCAAAATATATTGAGTTGTGGCAGAGAGTATGTGCTCCTAGATCTTATACAATGCTGCAACCTATCTAAAAAGCTCCGAAAAGTACAGTTCACTAAAAGGACCCTCTTGAGAGCCCTTACTCCTGCTGTAAGCTTTCCAGTAGACCCTACAAGAGAATATGATTTAAATCAAAGCTGAATTTCTTTACTGAAAACAGAAAAATTACAAACAATACAGTAAGTGCAAAATAACATATTCCATTCTAAAAAAAGATTAAATAAATAAAATATGATAAGACACAATGTAATTTTCCAACCTTAAAAAGGGAAGAAATTCTAATGTGGATAAACCTTGAAAACTGATGGTGGTGTTCTGTAATTTTTCCCAAAGACACATAAAAGACATGTTGCTTCTGGATTGGGATGGCAGCAACAGGCCAAAGAATAACTCAAAGTCCAGTTTGGCAAATAAATGAGTTTAATTAGGTATTACTAACAGAATACTGAGTAGCTTATGGACAGCTATACCACCAAAGTCATCGCTTCCCACTTACCAATCCTTTTTTATGTAGAGCTCTAAATCACACAGCAAAAAGCAGAGAACCAGACTTAGAATCCCTGGGAAGAATTACGTGTTTATGTGTACTCTAGTCTCATACTTATTGAGAATTCCCTGGTTTCAGCAGCACCACCATCAAGCCACAGTGAGGGAGTTTGTGCTTTGCCTCAGTCTAGCATGCAACCTCAGAGGGTGGTAAGGACCCACAGGCCAGGTAATGGTTATTCACTATAAAACAGTATTTCCTTAACTAGTGCTCAGAGGATTGTTCTCTCTAGAAAAGTTAAATAAGCCAGGATTCAAAGATCACATATAGTATAATTCAAGTAGTACAGTTGGGGCTAGGAAATCAGCCCCCTCCATCCACTTAGATTCACCAACACACTAGGGGCCAGTCCTACTGGTAAGAAGTAGTAACTTAGTTTGCCCTAGCTACTATAACAAAGTATTACAGGCTGAGTAGCTTATAAACAAATATAAAAATCTGTTTTATATTTACTCGGAAATGTAACCAAGGCACCAGCAGACTCAGAGTCTGGTGAGGGCTCATTCTGTGCCATAATTATAGATAACAGTCTTCTCCCTGTGTCCCCATATATGTGGTAGATCAACACATGGTCAACTTGGAACATCTTCCTAAATGGACACAGCATGGTTCTAGGTATAGGAGACCCCCCTGAGGATTGTTGACTACAGCGTAAAAAGGGAACTGGAGGGGATGATCCTTTGCTGTTGATTTCCTTGGAGAAACTTACAGTGGCTGGTTTTCCTGATGGGCATTTGACTGTTTTGCCAGAAGAGGAGTTTAGATCCTGGCTATTGGTGGGAATGACTACTCTTCTTATGGGGCAGGGGGGAAGGTTCTGATATTCACCTTGAACATTGCTTTCTGAATCCAGGGTAGAACCCTCAGCCTGGTGGCAAAATTCCTTCACTGTGCTAGTGCTGGCTATCTAGCTTCTTTGTGCTAGTCTTTGTGCCTTCCTGAGGCAGATCCTCATGAATTTTCATGAGACATTGGTGTGGGCTCTAGGCCTCTGGGTGGACTTGTGAACATTGCCTTGGGCTTTAGGCCTTTAGCTAGACTTGTGTAGGTCATCACTAGAGGACCCAGGCTCTCTTTTTGGGTCGCTAGTGAATGAACAGATCTCTTGGGACTTCTCTATGTTTGACTTTCTTTCTGAATATTATAAAATAATTCTATAAATTATGTGTCCTATATTAAATCTATTCCCCTGAAAACCCTGGACAAAGGAGCTCTCAGAGGCACTTTTCAAAAAAGGTCCCTTCACTCTCATGACCTGATCACCTGCTAAATGTTCCACCTTCAAACACCATCACAATAGGGATTAGACTTAAACATGAATATTCCCTCTCTAATAGAACAACAGTGACAGCTGTCCTTCCAAGTGTAAAACCACACCTAGGCAAGAATTTCCAAAGTGGTCTTTTTAAGAAAGTAACCCTCAAGGGATAAGGTCAGCCCTGAAGTGGGTTAGGCTTCTTCCCACAGCAATTATTTTGCACTAGAAATTGTAATGCATTCTTGATATGATTAAATATGAGAAATAAGCCCTTTACATGACCCACACCTCTGTGCAACTCAGGCAGAGCTACTTTTGGTAATGTCACCTGTCAAATGATTAGGTCAGCTTCCATGTTTAACCCTGGATTCAACACATTCACCTACCTTCAGGTGCCAGTGATCTTAATATTTCCTTAAAATCTCCCTAATACTGAAGAGATTCTTTCCAAGTTCTTGGCATCCTGAACAAAGAAGTGTACCAAACACACAGAAAAGGCAGTGTAGATTTACATTTATTGAAGGTGGAAAGGAAACAACCTCTGCAGAGTAAGAGCTGATGAATAGACTTAAGGCCTCTAAGGATCCTAAATTACTTTTCCCAAGCAAAGGATAGTTGTCCTACCAGAAACTCACCTGGCCCAGTTAGTTTTGCAGGAGACATAAATTAAGAATCAAAATTGCACTGTTCTGATTGGTCCCTTGTATCAGGCTTGGGAACCACACGGTCTGTGTTCTTTGTGTGTGCCCTGTGTCTCCATGACTGAAAGTCTCTTCACAGTGGTTTAACTTGTTTACCCTGGCCCTAGTCCCCTACCTCACCTCCATTAAAACCAAGCTCTCGTATCTATAGCCATATCAAGGTGTAACTAATTTGTGATATCTCAATAAACACTATATCCAAGACATTTTATTTTTTAATTGATTTTATTGGTACATTTTAGATACACCTCCCAGTCACATTCAATATTAAGAATTTGTAACTGTACATGACACATCTTGATCCTCATTTTTCCCATTCCCCTGTCCTCCCTGCCATTCCTGCCCCTATATACATAAGCTTTGTTCCCATTTTTTTTGTTTTTTACCATCAAATTTTTTCTTTCCCTTCTTTACTTTCCCCTGCCCCCCTTTCTCTTTCCCCTTTGAACATTTTCTTTTTTTCATAATACTTATCATACATTCTGGACCTTCTTTATACTTTCAGTTTCTCATACTAGAGAAACAATACAGTATTTACACATCTGTGTCCTCTTTATTTCACTCATGAGAATCTGAAGGTACATCCATGAGTATAAATGACTCTCATTTATCATCCTTTATAACTGAGTAATACTCTTTCTATTTAAAAAAAAAAAAACATCTTTTTCCAGTCTCCATTTGATGGGCATTTGGGCTGTTTCCAAGACTTAGCTATTACAAACTGAGCTACCATAAACATGGGTGCACATATTTCACTGTGATAGGATGATTTTAATTCTTTCATGTATATACCAGTAGGGTTAAATGGAACCACTACTTACAAATTTGGGGGGAATCTCCACACTGATCTCTACAGTGGATGCATTCTCCCCACAGCCCACCAGCATTTGTTGTTGATTTTTGTGGTAGCAGCCATTCTTTGGAGAGTGAAATAGAATCTCAGTATTGTTTTCATCTGCGTGTCTCAAATGACCAGCAATGTTGAACTCTTATTCATTTGTTTCTTTGCTGCCTTTGCTTCTTCATCAGAAAAGTTTCTATTCATTTCAGATGCTCACTTTTGAGTTGGATCTTTAAATTGGGGGGGGCTGTTTTTTTAAAAGTTCTTTATATATTCTAAATAGTAGTCCTTTGTCTGAGAAAGAGCTGGTAATTTTTCCCCATACTATAGGTTGTCTTTTTTATTGTTGGTGGGTTTTTTTTCTCTCTGTTGATTATTTCTCTTGCTGTGCAGAAGCTTTTTAATAAGAGGAGATCACTGTTTTGATTCTTTCTGCTAGTTCTTGTGCTGCTCGTTTTGTTCATAAAGTCTTTCCCTATGCCAATGTCTCTAAGAGTTCTACCTAACATACCTTCTAGAAGGTTTAGAGTTTCTATTTTAATATTTAGATCTGTAATTCATTTTGACTTTTGTGTATTGTGAAAGACATAGATCTAGCTTTAATCTTTAGCAGGTTGAAACTCAGTTTTCCCAGCATCATTTGTTAGAGTCTACCTTTCCTCCACTGAGAGTGTCTGTCTATTGGACTTGAAGATGATGTCGAAAGACTTTAACAATTTTCAGTATGAAAAGCAAACATTTTGGGTAAATCAGAGGTGGCCATGAGCTCTGAGTCTGCTGCAGTTCCATAAACTATGAAATGGAGACCCTATGACTACCTAACATGATTTGTCCAACACAGTAGATGAACAATAAATGTTGAGGCATTGATGGTTCTGAGACCTCATTAAGTCAGAATTTATACCTCTGAAATGCCTCAGAGTGCACTCTCTGATGTTGAGGACTAGGATCTACCACAAAATTGAGAGTTTTGTTTGTTTGGTTGGTTGGGTGCCCCCCCCCCCCACCCCAGTTACCAGGGATTGAACTAAGGACCTGGGGTTGAACTGAGAGGTGTTTTTTTTTTTAACTTGAATTCTTTATTGGTACGTTTTATATACAGCTCACAATCACACACAACATTGGGGAATTTGTACCAGTATATGACACAAGTTAATTCTCATTTTACCCATATCTCTACCTACCCAAACCCCCACACCCCTTGTATACATGCTCTTTTATTTTCTTTCTAATCACATTTATTCCTTCCCCTTATTACATTTCCACACAAAATTCCCTTTGGATATTTCCTATTTTACAGAATGAACTGAGAGGTTTTGACAGCATAAGTGCAATAACTGCCAATCCTTGAACTTCTCTTCCTCGTTTCTCATATCACTCTGCACTCATTGTTTGGTACCCAAAACCAATCAATACATTTTTGCTGAATTAAATTTGTAAACTGAACTTATTAATTCATTCTTAAGAAACACAAATCTTCTGAAGAAAACAGGAATTATAAACATTACCTAAGGAAACTCATCAGAAGGAAGAATTACAAAAAGTAGTCCAGACTTCAAGAAGGATCTTCTGGGAAAGGAACCCAGTGGGCTTAGATAATTTTCCTCTGAAAGATGTTTTCTTTTTCTGACTCACTCAAGGGTCTTAGTACACTAGTTCCACTGAATCAAAGAATGTCAGCCTGAATAATTTAGAGATCCCCCAGAAATCATCATCCGACCCACAGAAGGTATGTGGTTTAAAATCAAATAAACAACAAAACTAGGACTAGCAGCCCACAGTAGACTCCCTTGTTCAGTGCTTTTTTTCCAAGACAATCTAAAGGCTTGTACAAGGATATTACGAGTGCAAGTCTTCAAGTGTTTGGACAAGAAATGCCAAGGATAGGCCACTCCCCAGGGCAGAAGGTATAGTGTTGATAGGCACGACTCTTATTTTACATTATCTTTCTCTATCTCAGATCCTCAGCACTGAGAAAAGTGTAGTCCAAAAATAGTTGGCAGGTAATTAAGTTTAAAGACAGGTGGGAGGATAGAATGCCTAATCAATTTAATTGAAGGCAAGCTCCTGACTCAGACATTCCTCTCCAGGCTACTGAGAGAACTTGCCAGTGTTGTAGCACCTCCCTGGGGAAGAGTTTTGCTAACTACTTTAAAAGAAGGGTTGACTAGCTGCCTCAGGTTGGCAATTACTGCAAGCCTTTCTGTATTGATACTTACTAGTTCCAGGATACCATGAGATTTGGACTCCACTTGAGATAGTTACTTCCTTTAGAGAGTCAGAGTTGTTAAAGATTGAAATGGAACAAAATATTGAAACCAATGAAATAAAATTTAAGAGAGCAATTGAAAACTTCTCCATTTAGCATTTTGAAAACATATGTAAATACAAAATAGAGGAATGTGGATTAAGAATAATTCATGTTCAAAAGGTTCAGAAAACTTGGCTCACTCTAAGCTTGGATCTGTGGTGCAGCCTCTAAAATGGCTAAGGAAATCTTAAAAACATTAGTCAAGCCAAAGTGTTCAGAATAAACAAACCATGGGCTTTTGGACTCTAGTTCTCAGCATACATCCTCAGTAAAATTGTTCTCAGCTTTGTTGGTGTCCCAGGAAGGATAAATGGTACATGATCTAGTAGTCATGTCATGTGAGTGTAATTGACTTAGGAATGTTCATTTTGTAGGGCAGTTTGATTTTGTGACTAAAGTGTGAAAGAAGCAGTCATCTTTCTATATCAGTTTATAAGATAAAACTAAGATTAATCAGATAAAAACAAACTTACCTAAGAGAAAGAAAACTAGCATCGGTTGAGTCCCCATCACCTATTTCTTCTTGTGCTAATATTTTGCATTATTTTATTCAAACTTTTCAGAAACAAATAGATGCTTTTAGAGTGGTGAGTGTTCAGGCACTGGAAGTTATTCATCTCAGGACTGTTCATTGAGCATGTGATCCTTTTTCTGCTTTCAAGTCTTAGGAAGGCTGTCCAGGCCCTTCTGGAACTATCTTCCCATGGGTAGACAGGTTGTCTGGGGGCAGCAAAAGCTTCTGGGTTTTAGCAAAATGTTTCCCACACAATTTCAAGATTCCAAATTCTTCCTGGAGAGTTGACTGTGAAACAGTGCCACCTAATCCATATTCCCCAGCTGCATTGGAATGAAGGGTTATGTCTGTAGGAAAGACTAAGTGTGGTAGGGAATGGAGGAGCCTTGAATTTGTGAGGGATAGGTGACAGCAGAAGGGATGGGCCAATGGGTCCTCTGTGAATACATTTTCTGGCCAGTAACAGCCATTCCCTATATTCATTGGTAGCCTGTAGTCACTTGAGGTGAAACCCTTCTATAAGATGGATCTCTGGTCAGTGAACAGTAGTGTGGGGAAGGTCCTGTCCTAGTTGGAACCCAAATTCAACTCTAAATTCCAATAAAGAGATATTTTCTAATGAAAGGACCATTCCAGAGATGTGAGAAGGAAATCACAAAGGAATTCAAGGTAGTAGGCATCTTCCAACCTCAGGACCATATGCTTGCTCTCACCCTCTACTACACTGGCTCCCCTTGGCCTCTCTATAGCTCCTTCAACTTGTTCAGGTCTTCTTTATAATGCTAGCTCATCAGCAAGCATGGTGACTGCTCCTTCTCAGCATTTATTTCTCTCTACATGACTGTTATACCATTTAATAGCATCAGATATTTGTAGGTTCAATAGTTTACCATCTACCTCTAACCAAAATCTGAGCACAGTTCTGTTTTTTTTTTTTTCATTGCTATAATCGCAGCACCTAGAATACTAACCCAAGGAAGATGCTCAATAAATATTTGCTGAATGAATGACTGAGGGCGGGTTGGAATTATTAGAAAATGTAGAGACAATTTCCCAGGATTGATACCTAATCCGTCTTTTCTTATTTAAATTGCTAACCTCTCCTTTGGTGAAACCTACTGAAATACAAAGATCTTTCATCTGGCCACAAGAGGGTAGTGTTGATTTTATTTTCATTGTGTGAGAGCTTTGTCTGAATTCTGTTTTCTTTTTCCTTAGACCCCAGGAAGAAAATGTGGGATAAAACCAGGTCTGCAGCCTGGAGTCATTGGTGTTTCTTCTATCCTGATGTTAACCCAGGGAAATTCAATTAAAACCTGCATCAGAAATGGTCTCTACAAAAGAAAAGGTCACTTGAAAATAAAACATGAGGAAGGCCTAGAAAGGAGCTGCCCAAGATGGTGCCTCCAAGTTAGGTTCTGTAACCATGGAGATACCAACAGCTGACCACATGACCCTGTATTTTGTGCCACATCTCTCCCTTCTATACTATCAACACCCTGCCAGCTGTCCTGCAAAAGTGTGAGCTCTCACAATACAGTCTAGGTTCATTGTTCCAATTGTCATACTCCAGACACTCTGGGAAAGACATACAAATTATTCAAGGAATCACCCACTGATTTATTAAATCTTACTTTGTGAAGACACCATGCTAAGGGGCGATGTATAAATTAAGGAACATTAGTTCCAACATCAAGGCGCATAGTCAAGATATCATAAGGCAGAAGAGGACAAGACAGAAAGTCCAGAGAAGGTATAGGACCATTCAGCAGTCAAAGGCTGTATCCAGCCAGAGGGAAGAGAAGAGTGAGAATGATCCCATTTGAACTGAAATTTGAATGGTAACAAGGTATTTGGCTATATCTTAAGGAGCAGTTTCCAAGCTTTTTGGCACCAGGGATTGGTTTTGTGGAAGAGTTTGTCCAAAGACAGGGGTGGGGTGTCACGGAGTGGGTTAATTTATGGATGACATAAAGACGCAAGCAATTTAGATCCCTCTGCATGTCACTGGAAGGGTTTGCACTCCTGCGGGAATCTTCTGCTACTGCTGATTTGACAGGAGGCGGGGCTCAGGCGGGAAGGAGAGTGGTGGTGAGCAACTGTAAAGCCAGATGAGACATCCCCTCCCAGGTCCTGCTCCTTGCCTCTTGCTGTGTGGCCAGTTTTTTGACTCATCAGGGACTCCTTATCCAGAGCACTTTCTGATTTTATAGTCTTCTATTCAACACATGCAATCAGAGTAAATTTTCTCCCCTTTTAACGAGTGACTACATGTGGCCATGAAAACAGTTTCTCAGCACATCCTACTCCTATAAGATGTGACATAAAATTTTAAAAACTGTGGGGAACTAATGATACTAAATAGTAGAATAGCACAAGCTTTGTGTCCACCCTAGTAGTTCCTGAATTCGGTACCCCTCATGCACACCTCAAAGAACAGAAGGGTCTTACCAATGAACAGATGATTTTTTTTCTTTAAAAAAAATAAAATAAGGAATAGAAGTCTCAGGGCAGTTTTTATTATCTTGTCTAAACAGCACAGGATAAAACCTGAGTGCACAGTGAAAGCCCAGTTCACAGACCAACACAGCAATATGGTCAAACATACTGTTTGAAAGAAAAATACTTCAAAAGAAGAACAAGGAAAAAAATTGAAAGAAAAGATCAGATGTGAAGTGACCTATGCAAGTCATAGGCTTCTACTTCCTTCCTGGCCCACACTCCTCTATAAGGCCACAGCAGCAACTCCTCTCCTCTAGGGCAATGCGAGGCCCACTGATCACCCAGACTAGTGTGGGAGAAGGCTGTCTGCTTCAAGAGTGAGGAGAGGGGATAAGAAGTCTCTCAGTTTCTTCAGGTTGCTTCTGCTCATCAGCATAGGCAGGGTGTCCACAAGAAGGTCTGGGTTTATGTACTGCAGGTGGAAAAACAGGTAACCCAGCAACTCAGTGAAGATCAGGACCATATAGAAAAGCCACTGGAAAAGCCTGCAAGAGACATTATTAGCAAGAGGGGAAAGAATCAGCCCAAGGTCTAGCAGTGGGAGCTGAATCTCATATTCAGGAATGGTTAGAAAGTTGGTTTCTTCAGATAAAACTGATGGTGCAAAGTGGAATATAGGGGTACAGAGGGTGAGGATAGGGGACAGGTCAACGCAGAAAAAGAGTTATTCTCCCGCAGAATAGATGTCCATGTAGAAAAGGAACAAAAAGATCGTGGATTTCTGGACCTTGTCACACTTGGGAGCTTCATCACCATTAGTACTCTGCAGTTCTTATATAGGAAGCATGTTTAGAATTTGATGTAAGATTTAGCTGTCTGTTACACTAACATCAAAATGACAAAGGTTCCCCTTTTCTAAACATCAAGTGCTCAAATAGACCACAATAAAGTATGTCGGGTGTGTGTGTGTGCGCGCGCACATGTGCACACTATGTGGGTCCAACAACAACAATATCTACCCTAATTGGTGAAAGGCCTTAAGTCTTCAACTTCATGGAAGTGTCATAAATGGAACATGAAGCACTCCGGAGTTGTCTCATTACAAAAATTTTAAAAGAAAAGCCACAGAAAGCTCAAGCATCTTTTTCTCTAATTTCTCAGGCTGTGGTAAAAGAATCAAAATAATTAATGCAAGCTTCACTCTTTCCAGGAGAGTATAACAAAGGTTACTAGGCTCCAGACCTGAGAAGTAGAAAGAAGCCATCCCAAATATTATAAGGATAAAAAAAGTGAATTGCAAATGTCAGATTCCAGCCTAAATATATCAGAAATAACCACTAATTCTCCCAGTTATTTAGACCTTTGCAACTCTGGTGTCACAACGTTGTGTGGAGAAATAGAGGAAGGTTTGGAGAAATCTAGGGCTGCCTGATGTTTTCTGTATCACGATGTACTGATTTCTTTGGCCCTTATTTCAGGTCACCTGCAGGTAACCTCCACTAAGTCAAAACCACTTACCTAAAAAAAGAAATCCTCTTCTGTTTCTTAATTATATTCTTCTCCTATGGAAAGTAGCAAAGAGTAAAGCTGTGGCTGACCACGTACAGGCAGAATAGCAGGACAGCTATGAGCAGAGACCCTGAGTATAGGCAGTCCAGGTTTGAATCCTACCTCTGCCCCTGCCTTGCTGCAGTGGTCACAGAAAGACACTGAATCTCATTATGTCCTAATACTAGGGACATTTTATAAAAAAGGAGAGAAAAGGGGCCAGAAAAGACCCAAATTTTGAACAGGCAAGACTTACCATGTTGCTTTGAATGGTCTCTGCCAGGACTGATCCAGGCTTCACTACTTGGGAAGAAGTCTTCTGGGCTTTGGCTCTGAATGGAAAAGACCAAAGCCAAAAATTACATAAGAACATCTGAAGAATTGATAAAAGGTGTTTTTCTGAGTCATGCAACATGTATGGTCAATATTCTACATTCTTAATAATATTCACAAACTCAACATTTAAAATTTATAATTCATAAAACTAGGAAAATATGATCCATTCTTCAAGGAAAAGACTATCTACAAAGAATAAGCTTCATGTTAGCCTGATGTTGGGTTCAAACTCCAAAGTATTTCTGAATGGCAGCTGAAATGTTAGTCCAGGTCATGTATCCCCAGCTGGTCTGTTCACAGATTTTCCTGTGTACACCTGTCTTGGAATCAGGTGGAAATGTGGGTACAGTGTACATATATAATTTGCAACTCTCTACATTTGGCTCTTGACTTTCTTCCCAGCATCTTTCCCTGCCCTGAATTATACCCTCTGTTTTGGATGTTTTTCCCTCCTGGAAAGATGACAGAATTCTTCTTGATATTTTAGCTGCCTCTAAGGTACTGCTTGATCTGCTCTCAGGTTAGAAGCTGCCATAATGGTGGATATAACCTACTGCCATTCTTCCCACTTTTATTCACCCTCTAGTCCCTTCTGATCATTGTTCATTTGTTCTGCTTTGTTTTCTACAGTTTGTAATTTTCTGTTAGTGACTCAAATCCAGAAAAAGCTAACCCAGATTTTTTTATGGGGATTTCTTTTAATAATCATCCAGTGAAAGGGAAAAGAGAGAAGTGGCAGTGGTTCCTGGTTATTCCCATAAGGGAGGAGACCATGTCGTGTACTAGCCCATTTCCAAAAGCAACTATAAAAACTAGGCAAGACACACAACGGCTGTTTGTAATGCACTGGAGAATAGTCAGAAGACAAAATGTACAAAACTTGAGTGAAGAAAAGCACAAAAAGTGAAACTCTTTGTTCATTCAAGAACTTCCTTTGACTCGCCCATTCCTGGTGCCAGGCACTGGAGCACACAAAGCCAATGGTGCCCACAGTTGGTTGAGGAGGCAAAGATGGAAGTTCAAGATATCAGAGTTACTATGATCAAAGGGGGAAAATTCAGGGGAAGAGGGAATCAGTGAACAATGAGCTCATATTCTCCATGAGTTTTCCTGTCAGTGTGGTAGCTTCACTTCAGTCCATTAAAGAGGTTGCTTTTTTTCCACTTACATTTCTTTGTTAAGCATCAGCACTTCCATTTCCTTTTCCAACCGCCTTAGGGTTTCCTGGTACATCTTTCCATGTGGGGAAAATATGTCATTAGCAAGAGTACTTGTATTTTGTGTCAATGTTTTTGATGAAAAATATTTTGTTAACACTAACTCCAAATATTACAAACAGTACATGCCAAGCGTGCTCAAAGTAAGGTGTTCTACTTAGAAAGTCTAGTGACCAGGATGGATGCACATCAACAAAAACTTTGGACTCCTTTTATACTCACATCACAGCTCTGACATACACTCTGTCCCCTTGTGTATGTTCCTCAACTCCCACTGTCTTCTTCATTACAACAATCATTAACCTCCTTGAGTCAACTGGGAAAGTTGAATGTAAAACAAAATACTGTAGGATAAGAGCTTAGCACAGTTCCTGGCACAGAGTAACAATGATTTTGTTGCTGCTACTGTTGCATAAAAGGCATTTTTCTCAGAGGCATATTCTAGCCAGTATCTCATGGTTGTTAGGAAGTTCTGCCTCAACTCTAAACTGTCTACCTTTATGCAGTGAGCCTGGTCCTCACAACGCTCTCGAATGAATTCATACTCATTCTTCACCTAGGGAGAAAAACAAAAAAGAAAATTAACAGACCTAATGAGTTAGATTAGAACCAAGCCTAGGTACCTGGAAATCTACTTAGCACAGAGGACAGTTGGCTGGTTACCTAGCAATAACCACCTCATAAAGAGGTGATGTCATCACTCACACACACACTATGAGCAAAGGAAGTGGATCTCGGGTTGTCCATGCCTATCTGGTGAAACACCAGGTGATGGCCTGAGGCCATTAAGTTTGGGGCTCAACAGTGGTATGTGGTGTTAGAGGACTGTATCAGAAATGGTAAGACCAGTCAGTACTTTTAATAGTTTTCATTTTCTTCACTTATATGTGAATCAGTCACTTGCCAGAGGTTTTGCTCCCCTGCCTGCCCATTTTGGGGTTGCCTTCTATTTATACTCTGGGAGAACCTCAGTGGGACACTGCTTTACCTTGTCCATTTCTTTCTCTTGCCGTGCACAGGACTCCATTGACTGTTGTAGTTTCACCTAGGGAAGACAAAGAGTGGCAGCTGGAAGTTAACATTCTTCTGTGTGAGGCTAATGTGTTATAATCACCCCTCTCTAGGACAACAGACAGCATGGTAATAAAAAGCTCTTAGGTGTTGAGAAAATATAATAATCTTGGCGTGAACATAATTATCATTCCCATTCTACAGATGAGGAAACAAAGGTACAGAAAAGTGCATAACTTGGCTATGTTGTATTGAGGCAGAGCTAACATAGGCTTGCTCCTCAGAGAGGCTAGCCACCCTCTTTCCTCCTTTCCTATGGATGAACTGATAAAAGCTCCTTAATTATTCTCACTCCAATGCTGTGGGTTGCACATGCTATCTGAATCACACAGGGAGCAGAGCAGAAACATTGCTTCTCTTTTTCTAGAGAAAAGCATAGGACACTAGGGCTCTTATGGGGTGGACTTGGCCAAATGACCATATTTGCCACATAAATCTGCCAAGAACTTTCTAGTGGCATTCTGGGCCCCCAGTGGGAGTCCAATTCATTCACTGGGCAGTTAATCATTGGGCATCTACTACATGACATTTTAAAATATGGGGGTATAAACAACATAGTTAAAAAAGATTCATGTTCTTAATTGGTTTGCTTTGTGGTAAAGAAAAAATAATAAAATTAAAAAATACAACTTGGCCTGAAAACCAAAGCTTGTCAGCACATATAATTTTGAGTTTAGTGTTTTCTTTCTACTTGAATTTGTGTGTCCTTTCTACCATAAACATCTTTAGGGAAGACCCCAGTGAGCATTCAAGAACAGATATTTTGTTAACAATGGATGACAAGGCCTCTTTAACACCTCCCTCCACTTGATGGCATTGCATTCATCTCTATTGGTGACATCACAAAGGTCCCATGTGTCATCAGGTTAGATGGCTTAACAGGCTTATCCCTGATAAGCGTACAGGTATGATCAGCATGTGCCTAGCAGAGCCCTTGAAAGCAGTTCTTTCCAGCATCTAGAATACCTACATCTCCCAGAAAATCTCTAGATTTGCTGTTCTACTCACCTTCAGTTCTGCCAAATTCTGCTTCAGGGTTTCTTTAGTAGGCGCAGTGTTCTTAAATCCTCTTGAGATCTGAAAAATCATTCCCAAAATCAAGGATTTAGAAAGCCACACACAACACACACAAAAACCCAGGATAGGCAGACTCAAGAGTTCTATGTCCTGATACAAGCTTGATGGAAAGGTATCTCCTCAACCTCATGAAGCTGCCTGGCCCCGCTCTAGCTAGACCTTCCTTTCTGTTTCCATAGCTCTTGGAAGCCAAAGCAAGTGGAAAGGTCAGGGGATGAGAGAAGAAACAGAGAATGGGGCAGATGGTTGGGGAAGGAGAAATGAACTTTGTCTCTTAACAGTACCTGTCCTCATAATCTATAATTCTCAGAGGACAAATATTAGTCTCTATTTGTTCAAAGATTCACAAGATGATGGGGACAAGAGTCCACAGATTTTTCTCATTGCCCCTTTCTCCTTTTTGTCTGGAGCATGTTGGGATTCCTAAAAATTGGCCCTTCTTTCAAGGTAGTCCTTGGGATGTGGAAAACAGCCCTTCCTTTATTGTACACAATGTATTTCCTCATAATGGGGATGCTCCTTTGCTCACAGCCCACTCCACCATCCTTTCTCTTTGAAGAAAATTACCTAATAAGTAAAATTTAAAAATGGAACTTGGCCTGTAAGCCAAAGCTTGTTAGCACATATAATTTGGAGTTTAGTGTTTTCTTTCTACTTGAATTTGTGTGTCCTCCTTTCTACCATAAACCTCTTAAGGGAAGACCCCGGTGAGCATTCAAGATCAGATGTTTTATTAACCATGGATGACAAGGAATCCTGGGACCCTGAAACCCTGGGCTCCTCTTACCTTCACTTGAAGCTCTTCCACATTCTTGTTTAGGACTGTATTCTTTTTCTCCTGTGGGAAGGAGGAGATAAATGGGACAAAAGTGGTTTGCTACCATACCTGTTCTCCTCATCAGCTCACTGAAGTACTATTTGGGGTCCAGGGAATCATGTATGCAAAGTACACTCAGAAAAATGAGCTCAGACCCCACGCCAAGAATCAGGCCTCACTTCCACCCCAACCCTACCCCCACATGGAGCACTTTGTCTCAGACCACTCTCTAAAATGACCCTGATTTCTACAGGGGGATGCCCTTCTTTGAGGCCTCCTTACCAGCTGTGCTGTCTCTACCTCCAAATCTTTCAGGGCATTCTCCTTCTCAGATATGATCTGGTTCAACTCCTCCTTATCATCTCTTTCTACTGACAGGATCAGATCTCTTTCCAGACTGAAAAATATAGTCACTCAGCTGTGGTTTAGCCCTGAACAAGCTGCCAGGCCCCACACTTCAGAAGCTACTGCTTTCAGGGAGCTAAGTGATTGTTTATTATGATGACTGTTAAATCAACCTAATGCAGAAATTTAAGGCAAAATTCTTTTCATGTTTCAGGATCTGCAATAACAGGCTGAGATTGGCCATCAAGGAAACAGATCTTCTTCCTACCTTTCTTCTCTTCTAAGGGACCTCCGGGTAAGGAGAAACCCTCCCTACACCAGCTTCAAAGCCTGACCTTTGAACAGTCTTTTCTTTCTCCTGAATTTTTCTAAGAAGAGCCTCATTTGCCTCATCCAGTGTCTGCAGATCCTTTTCAAGGTCTGAGTTCAGGCGGTCAAGGTTCTGTTTTGTGGCTTCTAAATTTGCTATTTCCATCATTAGCCTGTAGGAAAAAAATCAGCCTTACTAAAGCCAGGCCAGGAAAAACCTAAGAGCTCTACAATTTTTATTGCTTCAACCCATCTCTTGCTGTAAATAAGCTTAATCAGATCTACTTCAGTGTTTCCTAATAAATTTATGTCTACAGTGTTTTTATTTAAGGTAAACTCCTAGAGTCAAATCACACTTTAAAAAAATTTAATTTTTGCCGGGCGTGGTGGCTCATGCCTGTAATCCCAGCACTCGGGAAGCAGAGACAGGTGGATTGCTGAGTTTGAGACTTGCCTGGGCTACGTAGTGAGCTCAGTGCCAGCCTGAACTATAAAGTGAGACCCTGTCTCAAAAAAAAAATTAATTTTTGTGGTGCTAGAGATGAAACCCAAGATTCCATGCACACTAGACAATCCACACACAGCTGCACCCCCAGCCCTCAAAGTGTAATTTTAAATGTTTCAAGTGAACCCCACTTGAGCACAAATCTAATATGAAGCAAAAATATTTTTACATAAATAATTATACTTTTATTTAAAACTTTTTGTAGGCCTTTGTGAAATCTAAGCAATATGTATAAAATATTTAAAGAGAAAAAATAATTTCTCCCTACTCCATCAGAGTCTAGGCTGATTACAAGGCATAGGAGAAAGGACCTTTTCCCCCCTAAAGCCAGTTTGCTGCGAGAGGCATTGACTGTCCCTGAAAACCCCCTTATAGTCTCATGAAGTACAGAGAACTGAAGCCAAAGTTATTCCTCCCTAGGAAACTTTCCTGAGATAGAGATGATGTCTCACACAGGAGAGGTCTCTGTCCTTACTAGATTCTGAAGACTATCCTTAAAATAGTAGCTCCTCTCCTGAACTCCCTTATTGCCCTCTTTACTTACATATCTCCCAGTGGGTTGTGTTCAACTTCTTCCATTGTAAGCTTCCTAAAATATGAAAACAAACATTTGTTACAGAAACAAAGCTTCTGTCATTTAGCATAGTGATTTGTCTAGGAAGGACCAGGCAGAAGTTAAAGTTCTATAGATAACATGGAGCTAAGAGAAAACCAGAGACTTTTGTACTCTCACTTACCAGGATTAATTACAATATTTTACAAAAACTAAATTTAAGTAAAGTTTATATGAGTTTAATTTAAAATCTCATAAGTGAATCCCATCAAGGGATAGAAATAATTTTTAAAAATTTACTCTCTGGTCACTTTTTCCCTCCCTTGTGTACATTTGTTCCATTGAGTAAGTGCTAAAGTACATGCATAGTTCCTGACAAACTTACTGAGAGTTTATCACTAATCCAAACTTTCAAGGAAACAGAAAAATAAGAGAAAGGTAAGAGGTACCAAAAATGGCTACCTGATTTCTATTAGTGGGTGGTACCCTCCCACTTTCCATTAAGCTCTGCCTATAACAGGAAGAGTTGGTCCTGAAACAGCAGCATGAGCAACACACAAAATGCTATTCCTGAAAGGAAGCCACAGCATTAGATTCTCAAGGATGGCATCTTCTAATCATTGTACCAACTCTGAAGGTCAAAGCCAAGTCCAATCTAAAAATAATAAATAATACCACAACACTTATCCTTTCACATTCCACATTCTCTCCCATCTGAGCACTGAAACCCTCATTTTAATTCCCTTTTAAACTTTTACCTCTCCTTCTTCTGTTACTTTTCCTGTATTTTTCTTTTCTTTTTCCTCTTGTTACATTGAAGGAACCCAGGTGGTACTCTCTGGCTCCCCTGGTTTTTTTCAACTGAGATCTCTTCTACTCACTCCCAACAGAGATTCCCAGTTGAAAGTCAGAAATGTCAGTAAGGTGTTGCCTTGCTGACCAAGTACTCCTCATGCAGTGTGACCTCTCACACAGGCTGCATGAGCAGTATGTCATAGAAGGTGGGATGGCCAAGGTGACAACAATGTCTCATAATTCCCATGCCAAAGTGGGAGTACAGTTCAGAGATTTAGGACAATATAAATGTCTTCTAAAACAGCTATGACAGCTACAGGCATTTCCGGGCAGAGTTTAAATCTCTTCTAAAGAGATTTTCCTTTCTTTTATGCCTTTATTTTATCAAATAAACTATTGACATATTCGTGTATATTTAGTGACAAACTTACTAGGAGATTATCTCTAACCCAAACCTTCAAGGAAACTTAGAAAAAAAGTAATAGGCAAGCCCTTTAGGTTTCTATTTTATGCCCCCACATCTCTAGGCCTACCAGTAGTTGTGAACACTCTTGTGTTTTAGTCATGATCTCCATGT
>PVIC010021101.1:0-28921 GCA_004025085.1 Thryonomys swinderianus | reverse complement strand
GAAGGAAAGAAGGAAGGAAGGAGGGAGGAAGGAGGGAGGGAGGGATGTAAACTGTATGGACACCACCTTTTTTCCTATTTTTTGCTCTGGTTTTCACAGTACAAAACTCACTTTTCTGACATCTGTTAGATCTATTTGTGTTTTGAGGTTTGGAAACTGTTTCATTTTACACATTTTGAATAACAGTAATTGGATCTATAACTAAATTTGTAATAATTTTATCTTTGATACTATAAAAGACCAAAAAGGGATTTCTTTGATGCAACAAATGTGTTCATATGATTTTCAAGGAAGTTATAGTGTTACATTATACATTTGTTAAAATGTATCATGTTGTACAATTAGAATGTTTTATTATATGTAAATTATAATATGTCAAAAATATTTCCAACTTTTGAAGGTAATTAATTGGATTTTTAAAAAATAATGAAGATGGTACAGAGTGATATGAATATAGCACTGAGAGGAAGATATCTAGCTGAATTTTGTCTCATTCACCTAATTGTTTGCAAAAAAGTGTACTAGCCCTTTCATTAATGAAAGCTTTTTTAATTTTTCACATAAACATTTATTTAGGTACTATTATGAATGAAAATTCTGCTATACTTAATCTCAGGTAGCCCAGGTAACAAAATTCCACTGTCATTTTGTATTATCATTCTGGTATCTTCTATCATATGAAGTTTAGTTGGGGAGAAAAGAATCTGTTATTTTCTTATATAGAGTGTACAGGAAGTATCAAATGGTAGCCTCTGAAAGAAGCTATGCTTCACATGATTTCTGATTAGGTAGCAGGTATTCCCAAGCCTGTGGTGAAATATTTTACCGTTTGTTACAGCCAGGGCAATAGATCTTAACTTATTTTCATCTGACCTTAAGTATAAATGAAAAACAATAAATTTATTTCAAGGTTACACTGAGGATAAGCAGGGCCAATTGAAATAGAACCTTTGAGCCTCTTCCAGTTTAGATGCTGAACACGCAGAAGGCAGAGAAAAAAGGAATTAGAACTATTCTTTTCATTGTTAGACTACATTAAATGTTGGAAGTTATGAAGATTTTTAAAATTTTATGTTTGTTTTTGAGGGGAAGAAGAAAAAGTACAGCATCCCAAACAAAGGAGTCGTTCATTATCAATGAAAATGTCAAAGCAGCAAATTATAAGCATATGGGACTATTATTCTAAAAGTATTCATTGTTATTTTACCCTTTTGGGTCAAACTCAGAATCTTGCAATTGCAAGGCAGGTGCGGTGCCACTGAGCCAAACTCCTAGCACTAAATGATATTTGATAGGAAGGTGAATTATTTCTTCAATGAAATATTTCAGACATCTTTTCTTACGGGAGTAAAAATTTTTAAAAATAGGCATAAAATTTCCCCAGATATTATTTTAGGGATCATGAGACAAGAGTAAATCTGTTAAGACTTAAAATTACAGTCCGGAAGTAGTCTAACGTGGAATGAGGCATATCTGTCCATGAAGGTCAAGGACACAGATGCACAGGTACAGAACTAACGTGGAGAACATCACACTTGTATACAACCCCAATCCCAGCCCACAGGAAAGAGAAAGATTGCTGGGTAATGTGCTCCTGTGTCTGTTTATAGATGGCTGGGTAAAAAAGGGCTCTTGCATTTGCTCCCAGTGAAATCTGAATCCAAAAGCCTCCAGACAAAGCTCCATTTCATTACTGTGTATGGCTTGCTCCTGTACAGCTTTCTCAGAAAGCAGAGACACGGCGCTGTTACAGATCCTCTGACTTAGGAGCGGTGAGATACCATTCGAAGATCTGTTAAAAATCATCGGGAATAATCCCAGCACTCGGGAGGCAGAGACAGGAGGATTGCTGAGTTCGCGGCGGCTTGCCTGGGCACCATAGTGAGCTCAGGGTCAGCCTGAACTACAAAGCGAGACCCTGTCTCAAAAAGAAAAAAAAAATCATCAGGAATGCTACTACCTGTAATGAGTGAGGTAAACTGAAGCCAGCCAAGCACCGAGGCCAAATTATTTCTCTGCCTGTCATGACTGCTTCTTACTTCCCATGCTCTTCCTAAATACACACAACCATCTGAATGGTGAATAGCCCAGGAATCAAATGGAGACAAATATGTTTAGGACTCACCTGATGATAAAAGCCCATAAAATGGGTTTACTTATCTGTTCACAAAAATAAAAAAGCAAATAATGGGAGCAGTGGCCAAGATTTCTGGGCCATTACTTTTTTTTACTTTTATGAGTTTCTAAAAGTCTAATTAGTTTAGACTTTTGTCCAACAGTAATAATGAACCCTTCAAATCTCATCTCTCATTCCAGGTAAAATATTTCCAAGTCACAAATTGGCACATTCCATGTGTTTTCCAAGCCTGCTTTCCTCAGAAATGGAGGACCCTGATTACCTAAATCATTTCTATGAATTTACATATATCATTTTGCTAAGTACTGTACATGGAGCCATGTAGTATGTGACTCCATTAAAAATTAGGCTTCCTTTGGTATCTTTGTTCATCTACAGCAGTTTTAAAGCTTCCGAAAGATGCAAAACAAATAAATGTTATTTTAAATCTGGCTGATAAAAATCAACGTTCATTTGTCTCACCTTATTCTTTTTCCTTCTACCACTGTAGTTACATCAATATGCCCTAGAACAGTAGCATTATTCTCCTCTCTTGTGTTCCTGACCTTTCACATGTGCCCTGCATATTACTCTAGATTTACCTTGAAAAACTGTATTTAAAACTTTCACAAACAATACTTTACTTAGAAAACCACAGCTAAACTTGTTTTCCAGTAGTTCAAGGCCAGTCGAATCTGGCTCCAACTTTTTCTTTGAAATTCTTTTCTCACTCTTCTAAAAAAATCTGTTATGATCTCCAGACTGCAATTATACCTAAAATAAAAACCTTAGTAAGAAGTGGACAACCTCAAAGCACTGCAGCAGATACCATGATCATTTAAAGATAATTGATTGACTGATGACTGGAAGATTTTTTTATTTGTTTGAAACAGGGTCTCACTTTGTAGTCCAGGCTGTCTCTGAGCTCACTATGTAGCCCAGGCAAGCCTCGAACTCACCAATCCTCCCGCCTCTGCCACCTGAGTCCTGGGATTATAAGGTGTGAGTTCCCATGCCTGGCACTGTGGTATGTGGTACTGATTGCTGGTGGACATAAGTTACCACGCCTGGCATGCTTGAAAAATTTAATGGTGTACAGACTGAACTAAGGACCTTTGCTCTGACCTACATTCGCAATCTTTTTAATTTTGACTCAGGCTCTCACTAAGTCCATGAGTTGCTAAGAATTTGTAATCTTGCTGCCTTGGCTGCCCAGAGTGTGAGATCACAGGTGAGCACAACTCTTTCTATAAATTTCATACCAACTTTCTATAAATTTCATACCAATTTAAACTCTAAATTTCTATAATAATCATTTTACTTAATGGGAATTAACTTTCACTATATCTAAATAGCTATGTGATCTGCACACAAAAAGCACAAAGAATCCCATATATATATATATATATATATATGTGTGTGTGTGTGTGTGTGTGTGTGTGTGTATGTGTGTGTGTATATATGTGTATGTCTATATATGTGTGTGTATACACACATACATACATAATAAGTACACATATTTATATACATATACACACAAACATGAATTAATCATTTTTGGGTCTGTTGACTTAATGTTCCTTTTTCAGCAACTGATAATTCATAAAATTATCACTATCGGAATAAGCATTTGCTGACCATAGTGGATTGGTTTAGATCTTATGTTAGGTGAAGACATGAATTGTCTGAACTTGTCTTGGGAATTTCAGTACTTTGAAAAGCAACAAGTCACTCTT
Source organism: Thryonomys swinderianus (assembly GCA_004025085.1). NCBI lineage: Eukaryota > Metazoa > Chordata > Mammalia > Rodentia > Thryonomyidae > Thryonomys > Thryonomys swinderianus. The sequence continues at coordinate 25,069 of PVIC010021101.1, read as the reverse complement.
TCTCCAATGGTTTAATTCCTAAATTGTGATCTCAGCACAATGCAGGCACACTGCACAATCATTATGTGTGACCATGATACATTAAGTCCATAACTTGCGTCCTTTCCCTATTTTTCTGGAGTCTCACTGTCTGTTAAAGCTGATGGGCTAGTAGGACATCTTCTAGACTTCTGTGTAGTGCAGATTCTTTGCGAGCTTTGATTCTGCCAGTCGAATGCAAATGAATGAGACATGGATTCAGAACTGAGTCACTAGGAAAAGAGAGTTTTACTTTTGCAGAGCGGGGCAAAGGGTGCAGGTTCTGCAGCCAGCAACTCGCCATGGTGACTTTTAGTTCTGAAAGCACTCTCAAATCAGGGTGGAGACACCATTTCTTTTTGTGATGCAGCAGTGAAATGTGAATTTGGATGTTGCCTCTGGTAATTTAGCCTAGTTCTAGTATTTCAATCTCCTCAATAATTCACAAGCTACTTAGTGAGTAAAATACAAATACCATTCTCATGAAATCAGCTCAAATGGCTTCTTTTCTACTGCTGAAAAAGCCATTCTGATAAAGAACAGCAGAGAAAGAGTTAACAACAGGTTTTCCTTTTTTTGTAAGTGTATGTGAATGAACAGCACATATTACCTCTTGGGTTGTCAATAAACTACATTTGCAGCTTTTAAATTAGTTTAGGTTTGTTTACCTGCATTATGATCTCTGATTAATTTCATGAAACTGGTTTTAATAATTTCTTTTAAAAGTTTTCAATTCTTTAAGGAAATCCAACTTGAAGAATTTGAATTCTGTTTAGTGACTGATACCTGAGAATAATCTTAACAAGCACACAAAATATTTTACCAATAGAAAAATCAACAATAAAGGCTTAAGCATATTTTAGAAACCAGCACAGATACCATTTCTTTTAGAAGGAAATTAAACATCACAAGTTGATAATAACATTCAGTCAGATCCTCTAAGGCTTACTAAATATCTGAATTTAATTTAACTACTGATAAATCCACTAACCTTTTTAGCAAGTTCTTCTTTCTTTGTAGATGACGCTGATATTTCAACCTTGGTAAGGATCTGAAAGCAAAAAAAAAGTTTAATATGAACAGGGAACAGCTAATTTTTTTAGTTCATTTAAATAGCTTAAACTTGGCAGGAGAAAAACAATTTGATCAAAAATAAATCATTCAATAAATAATCTACTAAAAATCACATCTTGGTTCACAACCAAGCAATGAATCAATTCTACTGGAATGATGAGGAGGGTTACTATCACTATTTACATCTAACTGCAGTTTTTGTGTTTATTTCTACTTTGGTCATAGAATTTAACATTTCAATGTACACAAATGCGGAACATTTTTCCACTTTAAATTTAAACATGAGCAATCAAAGTTAATAAGAGATTGTTTAACTTTTCCAGAATGTGACAGTAGCATTTATAATTTTGTACAATAGATATCTCTCAATTGTTAATTTCAGGCTGGAACAAATCAAATTTGTCATGTCCCTTTTGTATTTTATTTGTCTTATTGATAATAACATGCCAGGTTTAAAATCTCAGTGACCCTGTGTCTGAATTATCAATTCCTAAGAAAGAAGGAAGTTTACTCATGTTTTCACATTACACTGTCCATATATTTTTTTTTCTTCTGAAAAAATACAGACATTCTGATGTGACTCATATCATCAAAAAGGTCCAGTGGTTTTGAGTTTGGATCTATTTTACATTTCAACAGAGGGGCAGTTATATCTCTTGAACAAATTGAGAACTGTTCTAATAGATTCCCTCCTTTCATAACATAGCATAAGACCCCAAATTTCCACTTCTGATAATTTATGCTATAATATCATAGTCTCTATGAGTCCTTTTCAAAAAAATAAATAAGTGCTATCAAATCTTTCTTTCCCTTCCCAATAAAATCAAATAAATAAATAAATAAATAAATAAATAAATAAATAAACAAATAAATAAATAAATAAATAAATAAACAAACAAACATGTCAGAAGGCAGGTTAAAAAGAGAGCAAAGACAGAGAGAGAAAATCTTAAGCCACTGACACATGGTATAAAATAGAGATGCTATCACACGTGTTTTCTTGCAAGGTTCATGGAGAAGGGAACAGTAGATAAGAAGAATTTTCAAAAAATGTTTTATTTTGACACCTAATGATTGTACATATTTATGAGGTAGAATGAAACGTTTTGATAGATGCATATTGTGTAATGATGTAAAGAAAGTAATTCTTGTATTCACCACTTTATACAGTTACCAGTTCTTTGAGTACAAAATTCCCTCTTTTCATTATTTTTAAATATGTATGTCCTTGTTGATTACAGTCGCTCTACTGAGCAACAACACATCCACATGTACTGTTCCTGTCCATCCGTACCTTTGTACCTGATCCGCTTCTTGCTATTCCTCCACCTTCACTATTCTTTCCTGATAACCACTACTTTTTTCTCCACTTACAGGAGACCCACTGTTTTAAATTCCGTATTCTGCATCACAGGCTATTTCTCTTTCTGTGCCTGACTTACTTCAGGTATCATAATGTTGACCACATCCATCTATGTTTTGTGAACAATAGAATTTTATCCTTTTTATGGCTGAACAGCAACCTATTGTACATGTCTACTACATCTATTTTCTATCTATTCATCTACCACTCAGCAATTTGATTTTCATATCTTGGGTATTAGGAATAGTGTGACAATAAATATGGTGAGGCATACATTGCTTCAACAGAGTGATTTTATTTCCACTGGACATATACTTTGTAGTTGATCAGAAGATTTTACTTTTAATTTTTTGAAGAATTTCTGTACAGTTTTCCTTAATAGCAATACTCAGTAGACAATTTTTTTTCTTTTTTTGAGACAAGGTCTTGATTTAGTAGCTCAGGCTGGCCCTGAGCTCACTATGTAGCCCAGGCAAGCCTCGAACTCAGCAATCCTGCTGTCTCTGCCTCCCAAGTGCTGGGATTACAAGGCGTGAGTCACCATGCCCAGCATTGTATGTGGTTACCAGGGATTGAACTCAGGACCTTGTGCTTGTGAGGCAGGCGCCAGAACCACTGAGCTAAATCTCCAGCTCTCTTTTTGCTTTTTTCAGACAAAGTCACACTATGCAATTCAGGTTGGCCTTGAACCTCAGGATGTAGTCCAGCCTGGGCTTGAATTTACAATGATGCTCCTCCCTCAGACTCCGAGTACTGAAATTACTCCTGTGCAGCACCAAGCTCTGCCTAGAAGACATTTCTTAAAACACACACAGATGGCTAACAGGTACAATATCACCTAGCAACATGCATGCAAATGAAAACCACAATGAGATATCAGCTCGTTACAGTTTGAAGTGTTGTACTAAAGAAATGAGTGAGTTTTAATTGCAAAGGTATGGAAGGCTGGAATGTGAGACATGATTGTGTGCTACCTGCTGAAGTTGAAAATTGCTATGAAGTGGGAACTGTCCCATTTGGACATTATTCTGTCAGTCTTATAGTTTTCTTCCACCTCAGTAGTGTTTGGGGACATTTTCAATATTAACTGTTAGTTTCCAGTTTCCTCTACTTAGTTTGATACATCTGAGGTGAATTTTAACCAAATCCATTTTTAATTCAAAGTTGATTAGTTTTTCATTTTACATTTTTTTTTTTTTTTGAGACAGTCTCACTTTGTAGTTCAGGCTGGCCCTGAGCTCACTATGTAGCCCAGGCAAGCCTCAAACTCAGCAATCCTATCTCTGCCTCCCGAGTGCTGGGATGACAGGCGTGAGCCACCACACCTGGCTTTCATTTTAGTTTTTAATATTTTTTTTCTGGTACCAGGGATTAAACCAGAGCCTTTGCTTTGAGCTACATCCTAGCAGCCGCATGGCCATCTTTTTTGATATAGGTTCTTCTCAAGTCACTGAGTTGTCCAGGCTGGCCTTGAATTTGTGATCCTGTTTCTTCAGCTTTCCAAAGTTCTGGAACTATAGTGTGTAAGTGCATCCATCTTCAAAGTTCATTATTTTTTTTTTCAGTGAAAGAAAGAGTAAAAATGAACAAAATAGTTTTGTGTGGTGTCAATATACACAATCATATAATTGTTGATAGAAATGATTTTAAAATTATGTGGGTACTATTGTTCAGAAAGGGATTAGTTTAGAAACATTATCCTGAACCATAAATAAGGTTTTGGTTTTGCAAAATTTAAAATGAGCCATGGACATATATTACTCAGATTCTCTAATGCTTCTCTAAACAGTTCTTATTTGTACACAAAGATTGTATATTTTAAAAGTATACTAAAATTTTTAGAATTCACTTTAATATTAGTAAAATCAATTAAAATTTACTTTTTACAAGGTTAGGTATAAAAATACAAATACCATGTTTGATTTTTTCTTTTTTCCTTCCCCTTCCTTCCTTCCTTTCTTTTTTTCTTTATTTCTCTCTCTCTCTCTCTCTCTCTCTCTCTCTCTCTCTCTCTCTCTCTCTCTCTCTCTCTCTCTCTCTCTTTTCTCTCCAGGATAACCCCAAATTCCCCAGGCTTGAGCACTCCTTGTGGCTCAGCTTTCTAAGCATCTGATGAACGTATGTGCATGATATTATGGTCAGCCACAGTAGTACTTCTGGGAAATGTTTGCACGTATTAGTACCAATTCTTTGAAAGATCCACAAAGATTTAGTCAAAGACACAAATCAACTCTTCAGTCATAGAATATCAAAAAGTATTTGCTGCAGTGCACTTATTTAAATATAAATATACTCTCTTTCCCAGAGAGACTAGAAATATAGCTTGTAAAAAATTTATCTGAAACATATGTTTCTTAGACAAGCTTTAGCTGCAGAGTAGAAATTATTCTTCCCAGTCCTGCAGATGATAGGTTTATGGGTTTTCTCTAGGGATAGGAAACCCACTAGCAGATCCGTTTTGTAGGAGCTTAAACTACATTGTTCTGAGCTGCTGGGAGTTACTGCCATGTAGTGCGTAGTGCCCCTCTCCCTTCTGAGGATGCTCCCTAGTGCTGACTTGGAACTGGGCACACTAGGGGACCCTCTGCTTGGCCCTCAGCTCTGCCGAGGAGAGCAAATAAGCACCCAGCAGTTGCCCTGGGAGACACAGCAGTATCACATGTCTCCTCCTTCATTTAATTCATATTGCAGCAATGTAAAGAATTACGTGTTCAAAAGGCAAGGAGGCCAAAAAGTAGAACAAAGCGTCACATTGTTAAATAATAATTTTAACCATTTTTACCTGGTTAGTGTTGTTGCACATTGTTTCAGTTGAGTCTTAAAACAACCCTGTGCGAAATACTCTATCAGTTATACTTCAGTTTGCAAGTTATGAAAAACTCAAATAAAAAAGGGAAAAAAGTTAGTTCAGGTAAGTGTGAAGCACATTCCTTGCAAATCTGACTGAATCCAAAGGCTAAGGTGCTATTCAGGATTCATTTCTATTTCCCACATGCTTCTTCCTTAGACTCACCCTCCCTTCCCTAAATTCACTTTGACTTTGCCAACTTCCTGTATTTTTCAGCTTGAATGTTACATCTCTTCACTGCAACCAGAGGTACCTTGACGTACTAGTTGAATGACATTAGTAGATAGAGCATGACCCAACATTTTCTAGCTTATCCCTATAATCCCAGTTTCTAGGGAATTTGACCATATACTGAACCAGAGGCATACCATCAATTCAAGATCATCCCGGAAAATTTAGGAAGACATTGCCCAAAATAAAACTTCAAAAGAACTGAGGCGGTAGCTCAGTGGACAACACTTGCATGCCACACAGTAAACCCTGGGTTACATCCCAGTACCCTTCACCAAAAGAAACCTCATACTTTACCCTGAGGCTCTATCTGAATCCCACTTACACAGAAAGACTACAGGGAAGGTTATGAGACCTCAAGTACTAGAAGGACGTTCACCAAAACACTATTTTCTTACAGAGGACTGTAGGAATGTATTGGACCCACTGCTTGAAAATAAAACACTAAAAACTTAGAAATTAATTTGGTCTTGAATAATGAAACTTGAAATTGATCCCATGTTTAATGGATGCCAGATTCTGACCACTACTGTCCACTCGCCTAATTTATTTCATTTTTATAAGAGCTACTAGAAAAGTTACTGTTATTGCCACTATTTAATGGCAAAGGAACTCAGAATATTGAGCAGATTGCCTCCGATAGGAAAGCCAAGTAGTAGAGAAGGGGAACTAAGGTTAGAATCCAAGTACTCAAACCCAGGAACGTGGAGGAAGGGCAGCTCCGCCCATGCAGTCATGTCCGTACCGCAAAGTGGCCTGAAGAGGCAGAATCTCCTTCCTGCCTGAGGACACTCACTAACAAAGGAGTAAGCGTTACTCATATACAAGCGTGGAGCATGATAGAAATGTGGGTAAGGACTACAGAGCAGGTATATTCAAGGCCATACAGCACTGGGAGACCTTTAGCTAATGAGCCTTGTGTACCACAGAAAAACTAGCCTGATGGGACATAGAGGAGGGAAGGCATACTTTCCTATGGCTAAACTTTCAATTCTTCGAGCTCTTTTTTGGTCTCATTAAGCTTACATGATCTAAGGAATTTTGTGATAAAGCTGTACCTTTCTGTTTAAAAACAAAACTAAACAAACAAAAAAAAAAAACCCTAAAAGGACAAAGTGAGCCCAGAGCTTGGAATATTCCACAACCCAAAGGATTATTTCCTTCTCCAAATGGTAAAACAGCAGTTTGCATTTCTGTATAGATCTATGAGGAGCTGCCCTCTATAGCTTCACTTCTCTGGGCCGTAATGCCAGCCCCCCCCCGCCCCCACCCTCACTGAGTAGTCAGCGTGAGGCCTCCTCCACAGTTGCCTGCTGGCTATTTTCTCCCAAATAAACCTCTTGTAGCAGAATTTTACAAACTGTTATCATATCCCATCTTATCTAAATGTAATGCATCTGGTATGTGAAGCTCAGGGAGACTAAAGGGACTCAACTAATGAAAAAGATTAATAAAGTACAGAACCTGAGCCAAGACTCCAGGTTCTAGTATTTCAATTTGCACCATAATGCTAGAACTATACCTTTCCTTGTTTGTGTTTTCAATGCTTAAAAGTATAGTTCTTAGAATTAAAGGGCATGTTTTTTAAACTAAAATTCATGATGTTTAGTGCAAATAATTTACCTGAAGTATCTTTTCTTAGAAGATTTCCACGGATAGTTTATTTTTAATTAATAGCTTATAGTTTTTAGAGTAGTTTCTATCTGACATGTAGTGATATCTCATTTTTGTCTTAATTCCTAAAGGAACATGACATTGACTTTCCTTCCTTAGGGTTCTATATGCTCTTTGTCGAGTCCTTTTATAAGAATTTCCACCCAACTAACTGGGTGGTTTAATTTCTTATTTTTGTGGTTTAATTTTTTGTGTGTATTTTAAATACCAGTCCTTTATCAGGAATGTGTTTTACGTATATTTTCTTCCAAATCATGGCTTGTCTTTTCATTCTTCTTATAATGTCCACCACAGCAGAGAAGTTTTAAATTTTAACTAAGTCTAATTCATCAATATTACCTCAAAGACTGTATTTTAGTACTGTATCTAAAAACTCATTGCCAACCTAAAGTCACTTGAATTTTTCCTGATATCTAATACAAGCTTATATTTTGGGGTTTTACATTTAAGTATATGATTATTTTGAGTCTGTTTATTTTACAAAATATGTAAAATCACTGATTCTTTCCTTAATTCCTTATTTTCCTTTTTTAAAAAAATACGGATGCTAACATGCCCTATCATTCATACCATTTCTAAACGAGGATAGAGTTTCTATATCAGATACTGTTTTTAGGTTGGTCAAAGTCCTGGTGGGTTTTGTGGAGATAGCCAACCCTTCTTTACTGATTAAAATATGTGTAAATATACAACGGTAGAACATGAATATTTGTGAGGATATTTTTCACATAAGTGTAATGTTCACTACACACATGACTAATGAGCACTTAGAATTTTAGTTGATTACATCAAAGGTATTGCCTTGGAGAAATAACACGTCACAAAGTTATCTGGGAAAAATATGAGAGGAAAATAATCTACAGCATGCAATCAAGGCTAGTGACTAGAAATTTGTTAGTGTTTCTTCTCCACCTTTTTGCCTTCATGCGTTCTTTAATTTCATTTGCATAACTAGCTTACGATGAAATGAAACCTGAGTTCCAAGACATTATCACTGAAACTGATCAAGATGTATAAATCAGAAGCCAATAATTAAAGTGCATGTAAATAGATAGGTGCAGATGTTGAAAAGTGCAGCTTCAAAGACTCAGTATGATTTTTAAACTAATGGGTTAACACCTGAAAGGACAGGTGACAGATGACAGTGACGAGGCATGAGGAACAACAGACTGCTCAAAATCCTGTCTGATACCCTTCCTTCCCCTTTGAGAATTACTCTTCCTTCTGAGTGAATCATTTACTTTAATAACAGTGCACTCACAGCCCCCTAATAAATTTTCGCTTTTGCTATTTTTTAACTTTTTCAGTGATTCCTCTCATAAAATCTCATTATATTATTGTAGTGTGTAGTGCAAAATAAAATTGATGACATCCTCATTTAAATAAATTTTACAATGGCTGTATGGCACAAAGATAGCACTAAACAAAGTCTCAGGATCTTGAAAGAACTGGACCCAGTGCAAGTTCACGGCCTTTATCTGTCCTAAAGAATATGAAGATCATATTACTCATAATTATTCCCTTCCCATGAAGTATTAATATCTTTTCTTGGATGGCTACCAGCATTGTATTACATTTTTATATTATGAGTATTATATACCCTGTTTGCATAAGCTCCTCTATCTCTATCTCTCCCACCACTTCCTAGAATATTATTTCATCTGACACAAAAATTGGGAATATTGGGCTAGGGATTTAGCTCCATGGTTCTAGCATCTGCTTTGCGAGTGCAAGGTCAGGCGTTGATCCCTGGGACCCCATGCCACAATACAGGGTGTGGTGACTCAAACCTGTAATTTCAGCAATCAGTACACAAACCACAATGCTGGGCGTGGTGACTCACAAGTATAATCCTAGCACAGGGAGGGGGGACAGAGGCAGGAGAACTGCTGAGTTCAGGTTTCCCTGGCTATATAGTGAGCTGAGGGACAGTCTGAATTACAAAGTGAGACCCTGTCTCAAAAACAAACAAACAAACAAAAAAACAATGTTAGAAGTTTGTGATTTTTAAATGAAAATCTGGCTTCATAAAAACTCTGAAATTGTACAATTTACCTGCTGGATGAGGCAGGTATCTTTATTGTCCTATTTACAAAAAGGGTAATGTTTTAGGAAAATAATAGAACTAATTTTCAAAGTCTATGTGTTTAACCTTTGATTATCATTATAAAATATAAAACAATTTTAATTTATCTCCAGTTAGATTTGTAGACATTTTTCTCAGAAAGATTATATAGATAGATAGATAGATAGATAGATAGATAGATAGATAAATAGATATAGATATAGATTTAGATAGATATAGATATTTTGTGTGTGTGTATGTGTGGTACTGGGGATCGAACTCAGGCCCTTGTGGTACTGGGGATCGAACTCAGATTCCAAGGTAGGTGTGGTACCACTTGAGGTAAATCCCCGGCCCAGAAAGATTATATTTATAGTCAAAATGATTCTCAAGAGTGTTACATTCTGACACTTTCTTATTTACAGAATCATTACTTTCTATTACATTCCCCATTGAAAATTTAGGTCCAAATGACTGTCATTAAAATATCTGGCTGATAAAGCATTAGCCTGCACAAGTAGGTCTTGAAATATGAAATTAATAAAAACAGTAGGCATTTAAGTGACCAATATGTGATGGTCTTAAAGAGTTGTAATAGCCTCAGGAAAATGCACATAGAGTGTCCAAGTTTATTCTTTTCTGGGAGGGTATGTGGGGATTGAACTCAGAGCTTTTGCACTGTGCTATATCTACAACCCATCTTACTTTTGTTTTTTGTTTTTGTTTTTGAGACAGGGTCTCTCTCGCTTTGTAGTTCAGACTGGCTCTGAGCTCACTATGTGGCCCAGGTAGGCCTTGAACTCAGCAATCCTCCTGCCTCTGCCTCCTGAGTGTTGGGATTATAGGCGTGAGCCACCATGCCCGGTCCCATCTTACTTTTGTTTTTAATTTTGAGTCATTCAAGCTGGGCTCAAGATTCTAGACACACAGCACCATTCCGGGTTAACAATTTATCTTCTATCAGCTCTGAACAAATAATTATCATCAAAGATTTGGAGAGAATTTACTAGATACAAAGTCACCTCCATGGCTCCTTCCCTGAGGAAGAATATATTTTAGAGGGTAAGAAAGATAAGGTATTAAGAGAGAATAATAACTTCTGTAAAAGAGAAGTCTAGGGGAAAGTATGCAAATGACAGGGGAACATACTTTTCTGGGAATCCAGTAAAGATTTTACTGGGCAAATCAATAGTAAAAGTGACAAAAAGAGTAACAGATAAAATTGAGAGTAGAAGAAGAAATCACCAAATCGAGCTCTTTCTTTATGCCAGGTGAACAAAACTTCCAGCTTCACAAAAACCACCCTTCTCTCAACCTCCAGTGGCACAGGTGACGCCGAGTTGGCATCCAGTAATGAGTAGGCTGACCAAGAGAATACACCAATAGCTACTGTTGCTTTTCAATCCCACCATACTTGGAAAAATGGCCATCACAAAACATAGTATTAGCAGTTTCCTAATTATCTGCTTCTTTGATTATTTCTGAAGTTTTTTTTTGGGGGGAGGCAGTCCTGTTTTTACATAAGAAGAATTTTTTTTTCTCCCTGAAGTGATCTCTTTTCATTTAATTTCCTCTTAGAAGTTTTAATGACTATCCTCACAATCTACTTCCTAGTTAATCAGGCACTATTTTGTCAACATCACCCACTGAACTCTTTAAAAGGCATATACAGAGGTTATTACAAAGACTTGTACATTTCATATATTTACCTCTGTAAATTAGTCTTTTTAGAGGGGAGGAATAATTTTGTATTCCTAAAATAGGCTCCTATAGCAACCCCTGAACTTAGACTGAGGGGGAAAATAAATATTATATTACATTCCAGTAGAAAATATTTTGCACAGGTTCAATAGTAGTGACTATCGATACACAGTGTGAGCAGCTTCCTGCCATACCCGGTTTTAGCCATTAACGTTCCTACACTCAAGGGGTACTGAACTTGCTTTTATGTTGTGGAAGCATCCAAGTTTAGGTCACATTTCCATTTCCTTCCTCACCACCAAAAATTGTCTTGTTCAAGGTTGTTGCAAAATTAACATATTTTAAGAGATTATACTGAATTATTGCCATAATGTCCCTTTATGGATTATCAACCTTGCTCACGCACCTCTCTTTGACACAGCTCCTCCAGCTGCCTGCAGGACACTCATCTGGAGTTAACTGTGCTCTTAAACATTTAATGCTAAAACATTCAGGACTTTATCCTCCTCTTCCTCTTCCTCCTTTGCTCTCTCCCCTCCCTGTCCCTCCCTCTCTCTCTCTCTCTCTCTCTCTCTCAATCTCACACACACACAAGCCCCATAACCTCACCAGTCTCATAGCAATCACTCGCCTCCTTCCTGCAAAGACTTGCATCTGGAGATCTCTAGCATGGACCTCTCTCCCCTGTCTACACTCACTTCCAAAGGCCTTTCTGTGTCTCTATCTGGGTGTCCAACAGATGGCCTTAGCTCAACAACATCCAAAATTAACTGATAACCTCCCATCCAGCTAAAGACAGCCTCCTCTTTCCAATTACTGGATACAAAACCTTTGATTTAGATTTGATTTATCTATTTCCCCACACGTCACATACAATCTGTTAAGAAGTCTACTTGGGATTAATTTGAAAATACATCCTGAAATCCACTTTTTAAATGGAGCAAAAAGAACAGACAGTTCACAGAAGCAAAACAGCTAATGGCTCTTCAAAGCATGAAAAGATGTTCAATTTCATTCATAATAGGATAAATTAAAATTAAAACAACACTGAGATACTATCTCTCATATATCATGTTGGCAAAAGTTCAAAAGCTTGACAGCACAGTCTGCTGGCTAAGCTATGAAAAAATCAGCATGCTCGTATATTTAACATTGGGAGTGCAAAATTGTACAGTCTGTGTGGAAAGAAATTCTGCAGTACTACATAGAATGGGGAGTTTATCTTTTCTTTGGCCCAATAATTTTACTCCTCCTACTACAAATCCTCTGGGTAAATGCACGCACGCACACACACACACACACACACACACACACACACAATCTCATAAATCAAATTTATTCAGTTATTAATAGCCAAAAATTGAAAACCAACCAAATGCCCATCATACACGTAGCAGCTCCACCAAAAGAATGTAAACATTATACAGTATGAACATGTACCATAAAAATAAATAAGCTGAGCCGGGCGTGGTGGCTCACGCCTGTCATCCCAGCACTCGGGAGGCAGAGGCAGGAGGATTGCTGAGTTCGAGGCTTGCCTGGACTACATAGTGAGCTCAGAGCCAGCCTGAACTACAAAGAGAGACCCTGTCTCAAAAAGGAAAATAAATAAATAAATAAATAAATAAATAAATAAATAAATAAATAAATAGATAGATAGATAAATAAGCTGATAAGTGGCCCCATTAGATAATGAAAGGCTGTGCAGCTATAGAAAAGAACTGGAGAAGCCTCACGCATGTATATTGTTTTGCATCCATGCTAAAGAGTATGATCAAAGTGAGCAAAGTGCAGAACAGTGTATATACTATAGATATTAAGAAAAATAAAAATTACAAACATCTTAAAACTGCAAATAGCTACAAACAAAATAATCTACTTGTAAATGAACAGATAAAAGAAATGATTCAGTCAACCATTGTTGGTACACAGTTCTGTCTCCCTGGTAATTAGAAAACCTAGCACTATGTTCCCCCTGTTATACTGTTTTATCAGGTTCACAGTTCTATCAGTGAAATGTCCTTGCCAATAATATTTAACTTCAATGAAATGAAGATATTAGAACTAACTTCTAAGTCATACGAAATACAGGAACAGTTAAATATTACTCCAATTAAAAATCAACCAAGACTAATGTATGTAACATTCACATGACATGTTGTAAAGGATTTTTTAATAAAATGCTCACATTTTAAAATTAACAGAATATTAATTAATATTACAGATTTGTTTCCTTTTTGGTCACTAAAATATGACAAACTTCCAAATACTTCACAGAAGTATTAAACATCACAAGATCTAGCTTGAGGATAATAAGTGTTGACTCTACTATTCTAATTTTTCTTTGCACTTAAATTTTTCATATTGAAAGTAAGAGACAAAATTTGTACATTACATGTTTTCATGTGGGTCTTTGGAGTCTGACCATTTTCACTCCTTCTCCTGGTCTATTATCACCTTATGATTATCTCACACATGAAGCCCTGCAATCATTTCTTCTGTAGCTCTCCTTGTCAATTAAAGTCTATTTTCCAAATAATATGAGATACAAAGTTGAATAACCTTTCCACTTAGCATTTTGCCACAACTCCTGTGATTCAGTCTGATTTGAAGTATAGGTTCTTAAAGTGACCTTTATGCCTCTATATATGATCTCCCTAACTCAACCACATCCTCATATCTATCTGAACTGAAGCCAACCCTCTATACCTATAGGTTCTGTATCTGCAGATGATGCAACCAACTAAGGTTTGAAAACAGGAAGTCCTCTGAAAATGCACAGATTTTTTTTCTTGAAATTATTCCCTAAGTAATACACTGTAACAGCTAGTTAGAGAAGCAATTACAATGTAGTGGGCATCATAAATAATCTACATGATTTAGAATCTAAATGATGAACATCTTCAGGACCATGTGCTTAGATTATGTGTGAATACTAAGGCTATTTCTGTGAGGGACTTTCAGCTCTGCTGGTTGGGAACCTGGCAGGGCCTGGACACTGCGAAGAGGATGGATTTTCTTACCACTTACAGCCAGAGGAGCTTCCTCCCCCTCATCCCAAACATTGGAGCTTCTTCCTTTAGTCTTGTGACTTGTTATTCCCTCTGACCGAATTACCTTCCCCAAGATATCTGCACCTAACTTCTTTATTTACTTTAAGTTTTTACTCAAATACCCCTACTTTATTCTTGCTTAATTTGATCATTCTCATTAGATTTGCAAACTTCTTGGCCCCTTCTACTCACAGCTCTTCTGATTATTCTGCTGCTTTTTATAGTAATGTTTTTGTATCCCTTATCAATTTCTGACATCTTACACATTGCAAGCATATGTTTTACTATTTCTCCTTATCAGGAGAGAAAATCTATGGAAGAAGAGACTTTCATTTTTCTTGTACATTGAGGTATTCCAGAGATCTGTAACTTTTAAAACTGGCACATAGTAGGTCTTCACCATAAACTACTTTTTCAATGAAAGTTGGTAGACTGCGTATTAGTTACCATGTGCTGAAATTCTTCGGTGGTTTATCTGAAATGCTGGCTTTTTGGGGGGTCATCATTCAGAGCAGCAATTCAGTGACACTAAAACATATTTTAATCGGACAGTGGAAGGACAGAGTATAACTTTTACAAACTAGTATTTAAGTGTATGGTGTGTCTAACCACGTTAATAACACTAAAATGAATCCATCTTATTAACAAGTCATCTGCTTCAAAATAAATTGATTTTTAAGGACTACTGAATGGTTCTGTTCTCAATTTTCTGATTTTCAAAATACAGAAAACAACCTCAAAATTGTTATAAACAGTCCGTTTAACTATAAATTTTTTAAAGACAACATTCAAATGTTTGACATACAATGAATATTAGTCAAATTATTACAAACATAGAATTAATAAAAATTATATTAATTGACAAAATTCTATCAGACCCAACAATTCAAAAGACCACATTTGAGTATGTTATTTTCTAAGTGGCTAAAATGTATAAAATGTGAAAAAAATCATACTCTAATGAAGGAATGCTCCAATAAAGAAGTAACCATTTTTCTAGAATACCCTATATATTTTCAAAATCCAGAATAATACAATGTAGTTGAGCTTAGGTATTTCTTAAACCACCAAGTAGAGACTTTCCTGATGCAAAATACTCCGAGTGTTTTTTTTTTTTTTTTTTTTTTTTGACAGGGTCTAGCTTTGTAGTTCAGGCTGGCCCTCAGCTAACTATGTAGCCCAGCCAAGCCTCAAACTCAGCAATCCTCCTGCGTCTGCCTCCCGAGTGCTGGGATTACAGGTGTGAGTCACCACGCCCAGCATTGTTATATGTGGTTACCGGGACTGAACTCAGGACCTTGCGCTTACGAGACAGGCACCGGATCCACTGAGCTAAATCTCCGGCCCTCCATCTGAGTATTTTACAACAGGCGCCTTGAATGAAGGTCCAGAAGACTATCAACATTTAAACCAAAATGCAAATGTTACAAAAAAATGAAAGTGATAGGGAATGGGTACTGAACGAAAATCAGAAATATGAAAAGAAAATGATTTCTATGTGATTGAATGCACATGAACATGGAAAGATTACTTATGGAATCTAGAATAAATATTTAGAAATGGAGTTTGGATATTTGAGGTCAGAGAGAACTAAAAAAATATAGCAGCGTCAACAAATTTATGATCAAATATAAATGAATTGGAGCAGAGGTGGAAAATTGTTTCCTGAGTTCAGGAACATAAAGAAAAATTACCAGAATTGTATGAGAAAGAGATAATAATTCAACATGAAAAGGTAAAGCGAACCACTTAAAATACATTTGTCTTAAATACAAAGAAGGAAATCTATAGGGATTTGTTTCACTCCTAAAGGCATGGATTATAAAAAATTCTCTTTCAAAGATAACAAACCTAAGCTTATCTATGATATATATAAGTGGGATGAAATGAATTGTTTCAATTGGGACAACTGTTCCAATTGTTTTATGTCTAAAACATAAAATAAACTACATGTAATTTTATTTAGTGAAATATAGAAGATAAAAGCATGTGCTCTGAAATATAATTACTTATGTTCAAATCCTAACTTGCAAGTGAACATTTAAACAAGTTGTTTAATTTCTTTTATGGAAAATTACCTTGTATATAAAGTGGGGTAGGAAGCTTACCTACTTGGTCATCCATTTTAAATACACAATGTACATTATACAGGTTGGCTATTATTGTTTTCTAATTACCTCCATTGCCACTGTGCTTTAATAAATAATCTTGGAAAAAGACAACTGAAATTGTAATTTCTGTAAATTGTTGAATTTTAAATATTCTATAGTATTAAATCTACATCTACATTGTTTTCTGGTGAAGAAGTTGTTTGTTTAATCTGTTTCTGCTATTCCTAATCCAGGCCTCTGTTCCCATACAAAAGTGACCATATTTTTATTAAAAGGTGTGTAAAATGTTCAGAGAGGTAGATCGTGCTTCCAAATTCCAATGCTTTGCCACATTTCAGTCATACCTATTGTGGGGATGAGATAGGAATGGATAGAAAATATTTAAATTACATTGTTCAAATCTATTTCATATTAAATATTTGAAAATGGAAGACAAATACAGCCACTTTTAATTGTCTGCATAAAAACTATTTTAAATTATTGTGTAATCATAGAGTAATGTTAGAATCATTATATTTTAAAAATTCTGACTTGGTATGTAGAGTACATTAATGAAAACTTTCTACAAGATCTCATATTAACAAAACTCCACAGACTGTGGAGGCCCAAGCAGATACATCCTTTCTTAACGCCCTGAAGATTGGTAGGGTTCACTTCCTGTAGGGCCTCACACCTTGGCTTTGCCCATGTCATACTGTCACTGCCTCTTGTGGCCTATCCACCACCTGCTGCTGAGAGTTCGGTCCTTCTAAAGTCTGGTTGCTCACACTTTACTTCTTCTAATGGCACCAGTCAGATTGGATGAGTGCCCATTCTAATGGTCTCATTTTCATTTAATTACCTCTTCCTTAAATCCTTATCTTCAAATATGGTCACATTCTGAGGAACAGGGGGTTAAGGTTTTAACATATGAAGTTTAAAGGAACACAATTCAGCCTATAACAGTCTTTTTAAAATTACTGTAAGTCAGAAAATGTCACCTATCCCAATAATTTACTGTAATGTAAAACTGGTGATTTGCTCTCTGCACCTTTTTACTGTTCCTGCCCTTCAAGAAATATGACTTTGCTTAGAAAAATGAACTGGTAAAATCTATTCCATCTAGGTACTTTAAATAACCCAGAAAGTCTTTGGAACAAGCTCATGAATCATGTTCTCAATTTTACTTATGTCAAAACCCATTTTGGGATCCTTTCTTCCTGAAAACAGTTAATGATCCATGTACTATCTGACAATTCAAAATTTCTTAGACTTCTAGGCCACATTTTTGGCTGCATTTCACGGGTAGAACATTCTAAAACTACTGTGGAAACTGGATGAATTGTCATACTATTAAAAATTAGGAGCAGGAAAGATGTCAAAACCATAGCACAACTGTGTCCAATTTCATCACAGTCTTGGCTTTCTTTGCTTTAATGATCTTATCTCTTTTGCATTTCATACATATTTTTCCAAGGCATCTTTTTTTCTCACAGTTTTTTTTTTCACTATTTTATTTCTAGAGAATAGGTGGAGATACAGTGAATGAAGAGGAGGCAGACAATGCATTTCTCCTAAATATCTCCTAGTATTTTTTATTCTGTATTTTCATTTTTAAGCTATATTTGTAGAAAATGATCTTTTCCCAAGACATGTCCCACTTATATGACATGGAAAAATCTAATACACATTTTAAAATGTCAAAAGTCTGGTAAAGATCCAATTATAGTAGATTCTATGTAAGTCCAGTGGACCTCAGAGAAGTAAGAAATTGAATAGCAAGTCACTGAAGGTTCCCCATGGAGAAGGGACATGAGGGAAGCTTTTAAGGGTAGGTGGGACTTTGGTGGTTTTATGTTTGATGAATGTAATCTCTTGTGATTCTGCTATAGCAAAGCAGAACTTCAGGGATAAGGACTAGGGTATCCTTGGGGCAGGCTGATAAGTGGAATAATTGGGTATCTTGATGTCTTGCTCTTTGCACCATGGGCATTGGTACGTTCATATGACATGGAGAAAATCTTGAAAACCAAAATATGCACCATTTTGATCTTTAAATTTTTTGAGGCAGAGTTTGTTTGTGTTCTGTACCTAAAAGGCTAGCTTTAAGGGGAGAGTAGGAAAATGAAAAAAATCAAATGATAAGACCACTAATAAGGCAGTAGATGTGCAGAGCTACTTAGTGAAGATATCAGCAACGTTGGGAGGAAAGAGGAAGATGCTTTCATGGAGACAGTTGAGAAAATGGTTTGTACAATGGATTTGGAGATAGGAAAATAGCTAAAGTACGTTTTGAAGAAATGTTGAGACTTACTTTGATCATCTGTCCCATCATCTAACTTTTCACTCTGCAGCCAGGTTTCTGGGCTGCTTGTTATAT
The DNA here is from genome assembly GCA_004025085.1 of Thryonomys swinderianus. Taxonomy (NCBI): domain Eukaryota; kingdom Metazoa; phylum Chordata; class Mammalia; order Rodentia; family Thryonomyidae; genus Thryonomys; species Thryonomys swinderianus. Next base: position 6,572 of record PVIC010021101.1, on the reverse strand, counting down.
TTGCATCACTTACTAGGTATAGGATCCTAACCGCTACTTAGAAAGCAACTTAACCACTCTTTGCTTCCATGTGCTTACTGTAAGATAGGTGTAACGCATCCATCAGACAATTTTATGTAGGGTTGTTGAAATATTTAAGGAGGAAATGTGGTGCCATAAGACAAAGCTAGCATTAACACTACTGTTAAATCCCTCTTCCTTGTTCTCCTGCTTTCACAAAGGACAGCCAGCATGGAGAATGCAGAGAGATAGGGTGGAATAATTGTCACAGCACTGTGAATGTAAACTGGGCCTGAGAAACAAAAAATTAACATGCAGCATTGCTTTTTGAGTGTGTGGCTGTGGACAAGCTCATCCACTTGCAAATAAATATAAACAAAGGCTATGTTTTCACTGATAATGATGTCACACACAACTTTGAAAACCCTAGTTAAATGTAATGTTTAAGAACATTTGTCATAATCTCCCTCTGTCTCAATAATACTTCGTATATTATCTCTGAGAAATACTCATGTAACCTTCCCCTTAATGCCCCGAACTGCTATGTCCTTCTTTGTCAGTTAGAGATTGTTACCTTATTAAGTTAAATATAAAGAAGAGTAGGATCAGAAATGCATAGCCTGGTAGTAGCTGAGGGTTAGTCTTCAATATACAGTTTCAGTTGCATGAACTCTGCTACTAAAAAATAAAGTTATTTTTCCTTCTAAAAAATAATGTTTTTCCTCTGGGAATAAAATGTGCTCTATTACTTTTTCTTAGTAAGATTCTAGTTTTTGAAAAGAACATATAGAATATGTATGAGAAGTGAAGTGAGTTTTGCGAAGCACTGGTCTAACTAGGTTTCATGGGCATGCATCACTGCAAGTACAGACACACGGTAGGTTGTGGACAGTGTTCCTTTTGCCATTCCTGATGAGGCTTCTGAAGGTCACTGGCCTTGCTCTAGATTTGGGCGGCCTAAGTGCTCTGAAGAAAACACATGCCTGTCTTCAGAATTCCCATTAGGTTTCAGCTCACCCTCCAGGGGCACTAAATAAACATGAATGGTGTAATAGCTACTTCCGTCATCACTATGAGACATTTTCATCATAGTCTCTTGTCTCATCCAGATGATGTCCCACAAATCAGTATGTGAATAAATGCATAAATTCAGTTTGTTAATATTTATATATATGCATAATGAAACATGGGCTTTTTAAAATGTATTTTTATCTCCCATAGCATCATTTTTCAATCTTTTCTCCATCACTGTCCTTTTAAAGAGCTTCTGTAGACGTTTTTCCTAGTCATTACCTTCTTATAAAATATAAACATTGCATATAATTTCTATATTTAAGTATATATATATATATATATATATATATATATATATATTCATGCTTTATATATAAAAAGACCAAGAAAACTAAAGGCTTTCACTACCACCAAGATCACTGCTACCATAGCTTTAGGATGGAAGTCCTTGCTCTGATGGTACCAACACACAGACCCACCTACCTGTCTCCAAACACCAACCAAGGAGAAAGATGACAGTGAAGGCAAGAAATGAGCTTTAATCAGTGTGGTCATGGTGGAAAGGACAGACATGGATGCTCAAAGGCTGTCTTGGAGGGGTTGTCAACAACTTAGAACTTTAACTGAAAAGGGGAAGAAGGGTGAAGGTTAAGTGTTTGCATTTGCTAGCCTTGGTCTGGTCGATCATTATCTCAGGATTCCATATGTGAGGTGGCTTCAGAAAAATCACTTTGATTTGAAGGGATGGCCTGATTCCTGTGAGATGGCTGTTCCTGCTCTGTGAGGTTGGGGAGGTGTAGAGCCTCTGAGGACTGAAGGACTAGAATAATGGTTGGAAACTTCTAAGCCCTATTCAAAGGGGTCTAGACAGAGAATGAAACCTGGTCATCAAATGTCTTTGTGGGGCTTGAAAATACCTTAGTTACTCTTATCTTGGGGTCCTCAATCTTGAAGGGGAATGAAATTGCCTAGGTAAATACAGGGTCAATAATTTTATATTCCTAGTGTTTAGATAGATATTCATGCTTATGTGCCTGTGGGTACAGGGATCTGATGCAATGTAGGAGGTAACAAAACAGACAGATATGAAATGAATATGAAGAAGCAAGCTTTATCCTGCTTTTAGTTACCTATTTAGTGTCTGTAAGCACAGCCTCTATGTTATATCAATAATAGACTATTGATCCTTTGGGAGGACATGGGGGAGTGATATTACCCAGGATGAGAATATTTTACTCAGAGGCTAAAATAATATTATTCCATGAAAAGAGAAAAACAAACAGGAAAGGGGCAAGAGAAGAAGGAAGGAAGAGAAAGAAAGAGGAAAATAATACTGTTCATTTAATGACATCAAATTCAGCTAGATTTCGATTTACATAGTGAATTGTTAGGATAAATTTAAAGGAAATTTCACACCAAGGTATTTTTAAAATCAGAAAGTAAAATGTTATATAAAGAAATTTTTTCTTAATTTTGGGTAACTCAATAGCAAAGTGTCAAAAACAGAGTAATCAAAGTTGTTTTCAATAATTTTATATCATTAGTTCTTTGTCACAGTATAATCAATTTTAAAATTAATGTTAAATATTAATGTAGTTCACTAGTATGTACTTTAAAAGACAGATCATTAAAATAGTTAATATATCCTTTGATCATTATGTATTTTAATTTTTCTAAGCCTTTCAAGGTAAAAACTGTTACTTATATATTTCCATATCTTTTTAACATTTGATATAAATACACCCACATCTACCCGTGTTTATATACACAGGATTCATTTATTCTTTTCAATAGCTGATTTTTTTCTGTGGTAAGAACTACAGAAATTTTATTTAATCCTATCTTGTGTTTATGTACACCCAGATTAAGATCATTAACATGATCATAAAAGATGTCCAGTAGAATTGCAGTGACTGAACTAGCCACTTAATGCACCACAGATTATTAGAAATCAGGATGATTTCAGACTTTCAATGCAAAGATGAAGTGATGCAAATACTTCTGTAAAAAATTTTTTTTGGTCAGGCGTGGTGACTCATGCCTGTAATCCCAGCACTCGGGAGGCAGAGACAGGAGGATTGCTGAGTTCGAGGCTTGCCTGGGCTACATAGTGAGCTCAGGGCCAGCCTGAACTACAAAGCGAGACCCTGTCTCAAAAAAAAAAATTTTTTTTTGGTTTACATTTTGGATGATAAATAGTCTTCACTGAGCCAAGCATGGTGATACATGCATATAAATTCATCAGATGGGAGCCTGAGACAAGAGGATTCCTAGTTTGAGCTCAGTGTAGGCAACACAGTGATTCAGCAAGATCATACCTCAAAATAAAAAGTAAAAAATGGACTGGAAATATAATTCAATGCAAGGGTCCTGGTTTTTATTCCCAGTACTTCAAAAAACAAATGAAATAATAAATAATACAACAAAAACAAAACAAAAGCAAGCACAAAAATATTCTAGCTATGTGTTCATTCCCTTCATTTATGGGACAATCAGATAATACATGCTGTATACCAGGCACTATTCTAGGTTCTTTACAAATATTAACCCTAAAAGCTCTCCAAAATTTAATCTGTATTTTAAAAAGGATGAAAATGAGATATTAGCACATTATATAATACTCGACAGGCAGAACTATGAAGAGGCAGAACTTCAACCAGATTGGTGGTTTCACCACCTGGTTTGTTACTCATACATGATGCTGTGTTTGTCTTTGTGCTGTACAAATAAGTAATGTACACTTCTGTATACATCCTTTAATTAAGAAATAACTGAAAATCCAGTATAGCTACCAAAGAATAGATCATGTAATTTAAGAAAATACAAAGATTATTTTATGTTTTATCTTTTGTAAACTGCAATTTCTTACACTTAAAATTTTCTAAGATGATACAGGGTCAAGTGTTTTACTCCTTTGAGGTTTTAATCATGTTTTATATTATCTCATAAAGATGTGTAGCTTTGCTGATCAGATTCTGTGAGTTATAGCTTAAGCAAACCTAAATGGCTCAAAAACATGTCAAGTAGAATTACTATCCAAAGTTTACAGTAATTCATTTATCAATCTATAAAGTTCAGATGAGTATGTCATGATGTTAAGAAAAAGGGAATATAAATCCTAACAAAGGAAGAAGCGAGGTTAGTCAGAATTTCTATATTTAAATTGTCAGCAAGATGTTTATTAGAGAAGAGCAAGTCAGAGCAGGAACTTGTCACTTTTCAGAGAAAGGAAGGGAAAGAGAAAATTTATTTATTTTCTAAATATGTAATTTAACACTGATTTCCAAAGAGCACATATGCACAACTTGTTTCTACCAAAGATATGTTTGTATTTCTTTGTGCTGAGATTTATATTATAACTTTACAGCAAAAATTTAACAGAAAAGAGGGAAATTTTTAGATATCTTGTGAAATACTTCAATTCTTATAGAATGTAAAGAAAGTTCCATATTACCTTTAATTGCAACATACATATTAGAAGTATTCATAAATCACACATTCAAAAAAGAACATGGAATTATAAGTTTGACACACTTCACATTAAATAGATACATCAACCATTAAAATAAATATATTTCTTACTGAGAAAATAGATCAAAATCAAATCTAAAAGTTCACTTACCAAATCAGACATACACTATTGAATCATTACTTATTGAATACTGAAAAACATACATCACCTATCATATTTATAAATCAACCCACCATCTGATTCAAAACTGTCTTCTACTAAATCAAAAAACTTCCCAATAAATCAAACCATTATTGCATCAAAGAATTTCATTTAAAATCAATATGCTATATCACCAGACAGCAGATAAAAGAGCAGAGGTATCATTTATTAAGTGAAAGATATGGCTTTTGCTATCTAATACTTTCAAATATGTTCTCTGATACAGTAAAAATATTCATTTAGACTGCTTTTACTGTAATGTTGAAAAACACATTTTCTAAGCAAATGGTAGTCAAATAATGAAGTGTTTGAGATTCTTGTAAGTCTACTTAAATAGCTATAGTATATAAGAACCGAGTTAATTTCACCACCATTTTTCTGTTGTTTTAAATGTAATGTTTATTCATTTATTTTTTTATTTTTATTGACAATTTTAGATATTATGGGGTAAAAGTTAATATGTTGATTTATATAAATTATATAAGTCAGATCAGGGTTTTATATCTATGTGTATATACACATATGTGTATATATACACATAGATATATAAGTATGAGAAGAGATTCCTCCTATTTCACTACACATTTGTACTTACTGTCCAGTCTCTCCATTCTCCCTCCATCTGCTGGGAAGCACTAGCCTACTCTTTACGGCTCATGTGCTTTATATTCCAAATGTGAATATAGTCATTTGTTATTTATTTTTCTCTGCCTGCCTTATTTCACTTAATGTAATGTCTTCCAAGTCAAGCCATGTTGCCAGCACACATGATTTCATTATTTATGTATTTATTTATTTACTTTGCATTCCTGGGATCAAACTTGGTCCCTTGTGCGTCCAAGGTTGGTGTGGTACCCCTTGAGCTAAATCCCCAGCCTTTCATGCATTTTTATAGCCAAGCAAGTACTCCGTGGTGTATACAGACCATACTTTCCTCACCTCTTTGGTCACAGACAGACATACAGGTTGGTTTCATGTGCTGAATGGTGTGAACAATGCGGCAGAGACCATGGATGTCCAGATGCACCTTTGACATACTGATTTCATACTCTTTAAACAGAAACACAGTTCCGGAATCAGGAAATAGCTTTACTGTCTTTATTTCTGAAGATCCTCCATACTTTTTTTCCATAGCGACTGAACTCTTAGAGGCCCAACAACAGTAAACAAAGGTTTACTTCTCCACTTTTTTATAAAGACTTATATTTTATCTTTTTGAGAGTGATAATAGTCATATCAACCTGAAGAAGGTACAGACTGTGAGGGTTGGGAGGCAGGGACGACACTGGTTTTGATGTTCTGGGTTGTTAATTTGGTTCAAAAACACTGAGAACCAGGAAATCAGAAACATCTTTGTGTTCTCCCCATTTTTCCAAATACGAACAGAGAGTTTCAGTGTCTCCTTCATCCTGTGTCACTCCCCTCACCCAGCTGTGTCAGGAGAGCATGTACAAAGCCAGAGAATAGGACAATTGAAAAACAGCAAAATATCTTTAAAATCTCAAAGTTTTCTACAGCATTTATGCGAAACACTTTCTCTAATTTATATTAGAATATACTTATTTTATTTAACTCTGTATATTTCCTCAAAAGCAGTTTGGCTACAACAATTTGAACACCGGACTTCATCTGGGAGAAAGTTTCTCTTTCTTCTCTGGGAGACTATATAATAAATGTAATGGAGCAGCCTAACTCATTTTAACTAAAAATTTACTTCTCATTCTAGAAATTGCAGTTATACAGACTGTGTTTGCCTAAGAAACTGACACATATTGGGGCTGGGGATTTAGCTCACGTGGTACCATGCCTACCTTGGAGGCACAAGGGCCTAAGTTTGACCCCTCATACCGTGAAAGAAAGGAAAAAAGGAAGGGAGGGAGGGAGG
>PVIC010021100.1:0-28896 GCA_004025085.1 Thryonomys swinderianus | reverse complement strand
TCTTCAAGATAGAGTATCATATCATCAGCAAATAATGCCAGTTTAATTTCTTCCTTTCCTATCTTTATTCCTTTTATATCTTTGTCCTGCCTGATTGCTATGGCTAATGTTTCCAGTACTATATTGAACAAGAGTGGTGACAGCGGGCATCCTTGCCTTGTTCCTGACCTTAGTGTAAAAGGTTTCATTTTTTGCCCAGGGCCTGAAGTTTTGATGAATTGATATAATATCACAATTCATTCATACATTCTCTGTTGATGGCTATTTAAATAGTTATACTTTCAACTTTACTAAGTACTGCCAAATTGTTCTAAGTTGATAGACAAGTTTGTACATCCAGCTGGGATATACAACAGCTTCTTTTCCCCTACATCTTTCCAGATTACACTCTGTATCATCAAAATTCCTTTTTTGTGCAACCAGTTGGACACTTTTTTGTTCTGGGAGTGGGATGCAGAGCTCACACAGGTTAGACAAGTCTTGCGTCACTGAGCCACACCTCCAGCCCCGAACATCATCATTTTAACTGCATATAAATTTATGCAGTAAAGTTGCATAATTTATGCATGTAAAGTTGAGCTTATTTTAATATGTGTACTAGCTGGATAAGTTTCCTTTCCTATGAATTATCCACTCAAGTATTTCAACATGTAAATTTTAAAAAGATTACATATGCTTCCTCTGACTTTTTTCTTTTTGATTGGCAGTGGTTTGAAAAGTACAGATGTTGGGAACCAGTCTTTTTTCAACTGTATGTATTATCTTTTGGATGAAATTTTTCTCTTCTGTTATATACATATCTTTTAATATCAGCTTAGCAAAAATGGCACTTTTTAAAGGTTTGCATATTTTTGTCTGTTTATGAAACAATTTTGTACTAAGATGTCATAGTTATTTTCCTCCAAGATTTAAAAATTTTTCTTTTTAGTTTTTATTCTTTTTGGAGTCTTTGTACCTGATATAAAATAAGGGTTTAGATAGAGTCAATTGTCAATTTTCAAACATTCTTTTCTCAGTGATTTTTCATGCCAGCACGTCATATCCTGGAACCAGCCTACAAGCTGAGCTCAAACCTGAGCAAGGGGTTGTGAAGATAAAAAATAGAAACACTGAAACAGGTTAAAATCCGGTACATCCATGTGTTTGTTTCTGGGATTTTTATTCAGTTCAATAGGTCCATTTTTTCATATCTACAACATGGCTACAAAGAATGATCAAAATATGTAGTGAATGTTTAATTTTAAAAAATATTGCAGGAAAAGGCATACTGTCATGGTCCTCCATACAGTAACTCCCCTTCACTTTGAAGACATTTATTCCATTGTTCTTACCACTTTCGGAAGCAGTTTTGAAAGTCCTCTTTCGTGAGTGTCTTTACAAAAAGTTATGAAAAATATGGTAAATGCTGCTCCATGTGCCATCGAACAGAAAGGGAGGCTTCTGAAAACATTATGGTGTGTCCCCATCCACTGTTTTTCCCTGGATCTGGTGCCATGGGTCTTCCCCACAGTCAAAATGAGCATGAAAGGTAAACATTTTGAATGAACTCAGAGCACTGAGGTGGCCGTGACAGTGGAAGCACAGACACTCAGAAGAGGACTTCCAGAGCCGCTTTAGAAAGTGACAGGAGTGGCCAGGAAGTGTGCTGTAATGGGGGGTGTAGGGGTGTGGGGTGTGAATTTTAAGGGGGGAGGGAATCAATGGCTTGTGTCTTTTACTGTAATAAAATTTGGACACTCACTGTCGTTTCTGATCACACCGGAGCTCAGCTTTACAGAAAGTTTCCTCTTTGTCTTCTCCCGAGCTGTGTTAGCCCCTCTTGGCCATTTGTTCTTTTCATTAGATTTAGGAGCAGCTTTTCAGGTGAAAAGGTAGAAAATCCCCTGGAAAAGAAATGATAGAACAAAGTAAGGGAGGTTGAGGATGCTGGGGAAAAGTTACAGGGCTGAAGAGTATGGTGGTTGTAGGCATCACGGAGCAGTAAGATTTGAGCAAAGACTTGGAGGAGGGAACTATCGCCAGAGTTTGGGAGAAGAGTCTTCCAGGCAGAGAGATTAGGTACTGCCAAGATTCTGAGGCAAGTCACGCATCACAGTACACTCCTGCAGCCCCAGCACTGGAGAGGCTGAGAGGCAGGAGGATCGCCATGAGTTCGAGGTCATCCTAGACTCCACACTGAATTCAAGGCCAGGCTGAGCTACATAGCAAGAGCCTGTCTAAGAGAAAGAGATTCTCAGGCAAATGCATTTGAGAAGGAGAAAGGACACAAATGAGACAAACGAAATGAGCAGGGGGAAGTACCAAGAACTGAGGTCAGAGTGCTCACTGTAAGCCATTGTGGGGCTGTTGACTTTTGTTCTGTGTCACTGCAGGGCTTTGAGTAGTGTCAGGATATGATCTGAGTAAAGTTTAAAAAGAATCACTCTTACTCATGAATGGAAAACTGAGTCTAGGAAGTAAGTAGGGGGTGGGGTGTGATTATGCGGTTTCTGCAGTGTGGTAAGCAGAGGTAGCAGGATGGTGTGAAAAGTGGTTCCATATATTTTATAGGTAAAGTCAATAGAACTTCTGATGCATTGTTTTTTCGTTTTTGAGACAAGGTCTTGCTTTGCAGTTCAGGCTGACCCTGAACTCACTATGTAGCCCAAGCAATCCTTGAATTCACAGCAATCCTCCTGCCTCTGCCTCCTGAGTCCTGGGATTACAGGCATGAGCCACCATGCCCAGCATTGTGGTGGGTGGCGCTGATTGCTGGGATTACACATTATGGTATGTGGTCCATGGAATTGAATTTGGGACCTTGCACTTGCAAGGCAGATGCTGGAACCACTGAGCTAAATCCCCAGCCCTGATGTATTGGTTTTTAAGAGTGAGCAAAGACGAATCGAGGCTGAGTGCATTGACCTGAGTATCCAGAGTAGACAGATACTATTAACTGACTTTGGGAAGCCTGTGGGAGGAGCTGTTTCAGATAAACCTGAAAACATAGTTTGGAGTGTATTAAATTTGAAATGTTTATTGGACAGCTGAGAGGAAATGAGTGTGGGGAGGTTCGGATTGGGGATATATATTTGAAAATAATCAGAATACATTTGGAATTTACTGTGGAGTTCAGATGTACTCATCTAGTGAATGAATATAAATTAAAATGTCTGAAAACTAAACTCCTTATTCATCTGAAGAAACATGCACAAAGAGCCTTTCTGGAAGGTTGTAAAGTAGATTATGGTGTAGTTGTGTGACTGTAAATATACTAAAAGTCATTTGCTTGTAAGTTAAATATGTTTATTGTATGTAAAGTACACCTCAAATTAATGGGCTCAGCTATCTTTAAAAACTATGAGGAAAAAAAAAGGATCAACAGGTTGAGGGTGGCTAGCAAACGATATTTGGGAAAGAGTAGTCAGTGGTAAGGCAGCAAAACCAGAGACCACAGGTTCTGGCAAACAGTTCAATATGATTCTCCTTTTTGTTTGTCCTTTTTTATATTGTTCACAGTTAAAAGATGGGTGAAAGAAATTAAAATCGGATGACTTGAATTTGCTGGAATATGTCCCTAATGTTATTAGCTTTATTCTGCTGGTTTATTATGGAGCTAGCAAATAATTTAAATTTTGCTAGATGGAATCCACTTAGAATGAAACAACTGATGAATATTGGAGAAAAACATCGTGAGAAGGGGGAAAGGCTGACTGTATGGAAGAATTTTGCTCCGATGAGCTCTATAGCTGAGAATGGAGTCACCTGTGTGTCTGTTAGCTCTAGTGTACACTCGGGGGTGGTTGTGGCTGTCTTTATAAGCAGGGAAGCAAAGATTACAACTGTTCATGGAGGCCTTAAACAACTGTAGCACATCCTCTGGCAATGGCTTAAAAAAAAAAACCCTTATAGCCAGGGCTAAGACCTGTAAATTATGCTTTGTGCCCCTAGGAATTGTTGAAATGAGTGGTACTAACAGATGCCTATCTCTTAATATAAGGGCTTTAGGAAGAACACAGGTTTGAGTCATTGCTTTGCAGAAGCCTTCATTTTAAAGGGTTTGATGTATTGCAAAATACATGAAGTCACTTCTTAGAGGTATATTTAGTAAGGTAGGATTAAAGGAAGCAAATACAATTCTCAGGGTCAGAGGAGAAGCTTGTCAGTGAGTATATATTTTAATTATTCCTGTTTTCTTCAGGCCAGGGAATTATGTAAAAATCAGAAGCCCAAGTAGAGACAATTAAAAATGAATTAAGAATATTGAAATAAAGTGTAAAAGTTGAAGGAGCAAATGTATCTTAGGTGGCAAAATATGTAGCAATAAATTCATGCCAGCCTTCTAAATCTTCTATTAGATGATGTGAATTGTGAAATAAGTGAGTTGAAGATCTAAAAAGTAGAAACTGGGCCAGGGATGTAGCTCAGTGGCACTGCTCCTTCCTGGGAAGTGCAAGGTCCTGAGTTTGATCCCTGGTACAGAGAAAAAAAAGTAGAAACTGGGTTAGATACCTGTATATGGGTAGATTGGAGTTTAGAGCATAATTCACTTTAATTGCTACATTATTTGGAAGGATAATATTTGTCTCAGTATATCTCACACAAGAAGTTCAAAACTAACTTACAGGGATCATTTGATTTTGACAAAACATTTATTGGAGAATCAGCAAATCACAGGAAATGCCCTTGTATTTTACCTTTATTTTACAAGGCATCACAAATCACAGCTTTGATCATACTGGGAATTGACTTTGCACCCTTGTCCTTGGAAGGTAGGTGTGGTACCATTGAGCTACATCCCCGAGCCCTTCTTGAAGGGGATTTGACTTCAGGGAGAAGTGGAGATCTGATCTATTGGCCTTCAAGGCAGGATCCATGTGGGGTGGAAGTCAGGAGGAAGCATAGAAGGGCTTAACTTGCCCTTTGTTAAGATGACAATCTATACAGTGGGTTCCTTTTGAATCACAGTGATTTAATTCTTGTTCTGGGAGCCATGGGAGGCACATTTGCAGAGGGACCAGCCAGGGGACCAGGATGCTGTGTTTCTTGTGGGCTAGTCTTTCCAGTGGCGCTCTACTCATAAGTCAATTTCTCTTCTGGGCGGGCTGCACCTGACCACCTGTGGGTCTCCTGAGACAATCAAGGGAGCCAGGCAGTAGGGAGTGGGCAGTAGACAGGTATGTTAGGTAAATCCAGGTTATCTGGAAGCAACTGTGGGTATTGCATTGTGTGTTGTGAATACCCACATATGTGAAAAATGCCCAGAATCAGACAACAGAGACATACAGACTCAGGAGACAAATGTAGATCTGAGATGATGTTTTAACTAACCGGTGCTAGAGGTAACTGCATTCAGAACTAAAAGGATACCTGCTGGGCACATTAGTGATTTATTGTGGTGTATCTAGCTGGTTGTTTAATGACTTTGGTTTATTAGTTTGCCTAGGATGTAAGACCAACAATGAAAATCCACTTAATTTTTTCTTTTTTTCTGAAATCACAGTCAAATACAGCTCAACAATAGAGGATTCATAGATCCTTTTTATCCCTATCCACCCTACAAACCCCCACTCCCTATATACACGTGCTCTTTTTCTTTTCAAATCATATTTATTCTTTCCCCTCATTACTTTCCCCTACCACATTCCCTTTGAATATTTCCTAATTCATAAAATATATCATATATTCTAGAAGTCATTTACATCTAGAGGTTCTCATACCAGAGAAAAGATACAGTATTTACATATCTGTGACCTATTTATTTCACTTATTAGTATGTCCTCAAGGTGTGTCCATTTGCACATAAATGACTCAAACTTGTCATTCTTTATGGCAGAGTAATACTCCATTTTATAAAAACAACCACATCTTCTTTGTCCAGTCTCCAGTTGATGGGCATCTAGGTTGTTTCCTAAATTGGGCTGCCACAAACTGAGCTGCTATGAACATGGGTGCACATGTGTCTTTATGATATTATTTTTAAAATTCTTTCGAGTATATTCCTAGTAGGGGAATAGCAGGGTCAAATGGGACCTCTAATCCTAGTTTTCTGAGGAATTTCCACACTGATCTCCATAATAGTTGCACAAGTCTACAGTCCCACCAACAGTGGAGAAGGGTTCCTTTCTTCCTGTAGCCCTCTGAGGCAATTCTAAAAGGCGGGGGGGGGGGGCACAATCCTGGAAAACACGTATTTAAGAAGAAGGAATTCTAGAGTATTACTCTGCCATAAAGGATGATGATTTTGCCTCCTTTGTACTCAAATGGACATACCTTGAGGACATACTCATAAATGGAATAAATAGGACATAGATGTGTAAATGCCATATCTTTTCTCTGGTATGAGGAATTGAAGGTGTAAATGAGTCGTAAAATGTGTGATAGGTATTGTCAAATAGGAAGAAAATACTCAAAGGGTAAAGCGGGTAGGCGTAAGTAAAGAAGGGAAAGAAAAATGTTGATGGTAAAAAAAGAAACAAAACTTATGTATATAGGAGGTGGGGGTTAGGTTGTGGGAGGAATGGGAAAATGAGAATTCACGTGATGTACAGGTACAAATTCTCAGTGTCAATTGTGATGATAACCTGTGCCAGTAAGATGTACTAATAAAATCAGAAAATCAATTACAAAAAAAGAAGAAAGAACTAGAAGTTAATGAAAGAGAAAGATGCCTAGCGACATCACCCGTATTTGTGACTGTTTCATTTTCTCTTCCTCATTTCATTCTACATATTTTTATTTTTGAAATAAGCTTCTAAGACTTCCTTAACATTGTCTTTTACTTTCTTCTTCCTCCCTTTTAAGATCTTTCTTTCAGATTTTAATTGACTTTATTTACGCTTTTTCAGAGTTTTAGAGGACATGCTGCTCCATAACTGTTATTACAGTGTCTTCAGCACATGCTAGATAGAGGGGCCTTTTCTTCTTCTGTTTTTTGGATATTGGATCACACTTTCACCTGTGCTGTATGTTTGCTTTTTCTTTTACGTTTCTTCATTTGTCACATTTTTTTTTGATACTGTGGGCCATTCAGTACTTTCAACTACTTTTTGAATTACTGTGCTAGATTTTGCAGTACACTCACTTCTCCTCCTCCATAGGCAGCTGCGGTTGCAGAGCTGAATTTTTCTTGACAGTCTCTGGTGGATTCAGTGGCAATCGAGCAGCAGTCCTCTGGATAAACAGCGGCCAGCCTGTCCTAAGTTCTAAGATGCAGGCCTAGGCCGTGGTCTGTCCCACAGTTTGCTGAGGGCACCTGGAGCGATGGAGTCCCAGTGGCTTTTCCAGGAGCAATTATATGAGCAATTATATGAGAAGTGTGATAAACATGAGAACAGAATGGAGGACTCTTGGTTCGGGTGCCAATTAGTTACCCATTAGAAGTTGACCCATGGGTAATAATCATCTCTGACCAGAACCTTTTTTTTTTTGAGACAGGGTCTCGCTTTGTAGTTCAGGCTGGCCTTGAGCTCACTATGTAGCTCAGGCAAACCTTGAACTCAGCAATCCTCCTGTCTCTGCCTCCCAAGTGCTGGGATGACAAGCGTGAGCCACCATGCCCGGCACTGTGGTATGTGGTATTGATGGCTGGTGGGCGTGAGTCACCACACCCAGCATTGTATGTGGTTACTGGGATCGAACTCAGGACCTTGCGCTTGCGAGGCAGGCACCGGAACCACTGAGCTAAATCTCTGGCCCTCCGACCAGAACTTTTAAATGCACAAATAAGTACTCTGCAAGTACAAACGACAGCTTTGGGAAGGTCCCAACACTGGCTCTTGAGAGAGATCTCGACTTCTCTGACCTCTAGCACCCTGAAGCATCCTTTCTGCCCAGTTCAGACGCACCACCCCACCGCTCTCTGACGAAATCTCCCTTCTAAACCGACCCCCATGACGTGACCTACTCTCTCTTCACTCTTGATAAAGCAAGTATTGGACATTCGAGTTCCCAAAAGCTTACTGAAGATTTGACTGGTTCCTACCCTTTCCTCAAGGTCTCTGTTACAAGCAGTAGCTCCTGTTTCCTGGGCCCTGTGCCAAATGCTCGAGGCCAAGTCAGGCCCTGGCACTGTATCGCCCGGTTGTCCTGGTTCAACCTTTTAAAATCCCACATAATGTGCCTTTCAGTTCATGTGTTTCCTAGTTCAGATGTCTCGGCTGCTCTGGTGAAGAAATCAGTTTGGTGACACGTGGACAGAGTATTTATGTGTGACAGGATGGCAGGATTGCTTAAGCCCATGTCTCCTCCCTGACCTCTCCAAAATAGTCTCCAAGGTGCAGTGGGAAGCATTAGTGCTATATAATAAAACCGTCTCTAAGAAGTACACAAAATCCGTGTAATCTGACGTGTTGCACACCACATGTTAACAGAACACACAGATGACTCCAGTATTACTCCTAAGTAATCAAATTAATGTATTTTACTGTTTTGTTTCTAATTGTGTCAGTTTTAAAGTATCTCTGATGATTGTTGGGATGAACACTTCTCTTTCCTGCCTGGAAGTCATGCCTGGCCTCTCACAGTATGTTTGGCAGCATCAAGACACTGTACGTTTTGGGGGTCCTAAGTGTTACCGGGCAGTCACCAGCCCATTGTTCCCAAGGTCAGACCATCTGTAATGATCACACCAGTCCGCATGTACTAAAGGTTTTTCATGGAACTATTTTACTATTTTAATGATTTCAAGACTGGATTTTTCGCATTTTATTCAAGCATCATTTGCATTCTCTTTTGCCACTTTCTTATTTGATCTTGACTATATAAATACATTTTTCTACATAACCAAATATTTATTATTCATTTATCATTAATGTTATCATTTCAGATAAGGACTCACTAAATTATCTAGACTGGCCTCAAGTTTGCCATCCTCCTGACTCAGCCTCTTGAGTAGGTGTGATTATAGGTGTGCATCACCATGCCCAACTTTTGGCTGTTCAGTTTTTTCCAACTATAGAATGAAAATACTGATGATGCTTACCATGCCTCCCCCAAAATAAGACCTATGTGGACCAGGTACATCTTATTTTTGGGGAAACCAGGTAGTGTTACTGAGATTAAATCAAATAAGGCTGAAAAGCACTTACCAAAATCCCTCATGTAGTAATGCTCAATAATTGTTGGCTCTTACTATTAAGAGTGAAATAATAAACTTAAATTCATTTCTTTTACAGTGAGAGAAGGAAACAAATGGCTGGATGAATTTTCTGAATTGTGTGAAATTTAGATATTTTTCCTCCCGGAGTGAGCTTTTTTCTGTAAATCGTGTGATATCAAGGGGAGAATTTATTCTGAATGGCTGAATTTGGAACTTGGAAATATTGGCAAATGACTTAGATTCAACTTTTTCTTTTTTAAAGACTTTTAAAGTGGAAACAAGAGAGTGTTAAACTCAGATTTTAAATCTAGCTGAGATTTTAAAGCCTTTGTCCCAGATTTAAAGTTAACATGAGGAGAAACTTAATTCATTATTCTGGATGGTGTTTGAGGGAATATGTCCCGGGATCTGTTTCTGTGTTTCAGAACTACTCATGTGTGTGGCATGGGAGTGGTGATACATGCTTACAAACAAGCATATATCAGCTGCTGAGCCATCTCTAAAACAGGAAGCTAATGCATAGTTTTGATGAACAGTTAAGCTCAGATTATTTCTGAGAAGCATGGGGAGATATGCTCAAAGCTGTCATTACGTTGTAGGAAGAATTTTGTACAGAGACGGCATAATGGAGTAGGAGGCTGTGACCTAAGTAAAAAAAGGGTAATCTCTGTTTTAAATTAGATCAGTTGTTTTCAATATTTAAAAAATTTTACTTTCTCAAATGCCTTACATCTATTTGTTGGCCACTCTAATATCTGCAAATAACTATTACTACATATATGTGTTTCATGAAAAATCATAGGGTCATTGATACTAATTGGCAGAGGGGAATAACTCATGGTAAAGTCTTTGAAAGGTTTGTTTGGCACTGATCATGTTAAAGTTGATTTTTAAAGAGAACACAAGCTGAAATTACAAATAATACTTAGAATAAACTGAATGAGTATTTACCCTTAAAAAAGTATGCAGGGAGGGCTGGAGATTTAGCTCAGTGGTTCCAGCGCCTGCCTAGCAAACGCAAGGTCCCTGGTTTGATCCCCAGTAACTATATACAACAGTAGTGGGTGTGGTGACTCATGCCCACCAGCAGTTAGTACTGCATACCACAGTACTGGGCATGGTGGCTCACGTCTATAATCCCAGCATTTGGGAGGCAGAGGCAGGAGAACTACTGAGTTCAAGACTTGCCTGGGCTACCTAGTGAGCTCAGGGCCAGTCTGAACTACAAAGCAAACCCTGTCTAAAAAAAAAGTATGAAGGCAGTGGTCAATCTATTCTGATTTGGGTCAGGAATATAGCTCAGGAATATAGTGCTTGACCAGAATGTTCGAGGCCGAAAGTTTGGTTGCTAGCATCACAAAAACAAAAATGAAGGAAAAACCCTCACACTCATTCTGAATGGCCTTTAGGAGACAGCAAAGCTAGCACAATGGAAGAGAGAACTTTCATCTGGAAGGTTTTGAGGGAGCAGTAGGCTCTCCTGGGAACTAGTGAGTGTCTGTCCCTGGGCTTATTCACCAGTAACTTATGTACCTCCTTGTGGGTAGTTCAGAGAACTGTGACTAGTCAGTGTCCTTTTCATTCTCACACTATTGTAAGTGTGTAGTGGAGTTTTCCAGAAGTCAGATGATCTGTGAATCTACAAGAGATGAAATACAGAAGTACATATACTACATATAAGAGTCCAACTATCTTCTGAGATTAAAGAAATATACAAAAATGTGAAATGTTATCATTTTCTAATTTAATTTTATTTTGCAAAATAGTTAATTTTCATAAAATCTTTTTTACATTAATATGTAATACATTTATTACTGTTACTTGCAGTGAATTAAGATGTAACTATTTAAAAGTCTATTTTAATGTCTAGTATGGTAGACGTATACAGTCACAACTCATAAACAAATTGTTCGAGCTCCTTGTTACCTATTGCTGTGTAACAGATTACAACAATTCTTAGTGGTTTAAAATAACAAATACATGTGGTCTGATAGTCTCAGTTTGTTGGGAATTGAGCAGCAGTTCAGCTGGGAGATTCTGGGTCTCAGGAGGTTGCAGCAAGACCTTGACCCATGTTTCCTGCTATGGGACGGCTGAACTAGGTCTCAGAATCTGCTTCCAGAAGCACATGGCTATTGGCAAGAGGCTTTGGCTCTTTGTCTGTGTGTTCTCATGGCATCCTGAGTGATGAGAGGAAGAGAGAGACAGGGGAGGGAGAGAAAGAGAGAAATGAAAGTCACAGTATCTTTTATGCCCTGGCCTTGGAAGTCAACTTTATCATTTAGTCATCATTTTGTCACATTTTTAAAAATCTTTATTGGTACATCATATATACACATCACGATTACGCTCAACATTGAGAACTTGTACCCATATATGACATGACTTAATTCCCATTTCCCCTTCCTCTACCTACCCTACAATCCCCGCCCATATATGCACAAGCTTTGTTTCCTTTTTTTTAACCACCAATTTTTTCCTTTTCCCTCATTACTTACCCCTAAACCCCATTTCCTTTTGAATATTTATTATTTCACAATATCTATCACGCATTGTAGAACTGATTTACATCTTCAGTTTCTTGTACCAGAGAAAAGATACGATATTTACACATCTGGGACCTATTTATTTCACTTATGAGTGTGTCCTTAAGGTACATCCATTGGAGTATACTTGATCTTAGCCAGAAAGCCGAGAAGCGATTATCCATTGGAGTATAAATTACCCTAAATTATCATATTTTATAGCAGAGTAATACTCCATTTTATAAAAAAAAACCCACATCTTCTTTATCCAGTCTAGTTGTCACGTGTTTTATTAGGAGTGGCCACATGCAATGGAGAGGAGCCCGTTTCCATTGAAGATGTAAGTATTAGAGAATTTGTGGACACATTTCAAAACCACAACAGCTCTGTGGAAGAGTTTCAGGATTAGATGATCCTAAAGGCTACTTTAAACCCCAGGTTTCAGGGGGAAACAACATGAGGCCAATATTTAGGTCAGAATACAGATCCAAGTGTCCTTCTTAAAGGAGTTTTCCTTATTACTTTCCTTGAAAATTTTCCTTAATTCTTTAAAACTAAGGTCAAATTTCCTTCAGAAAATATGTAGACCCTTCCTCTCTACTGCCATGGTACACACTGCACCTATGTACATATCTGTTGTACTTTTCATACTGTTTTGCAACTATTTTGTCTTATTTCTTCTTACCACACCAAGAGCTCTTAGGGGTCATCAACACTTTAAAAATCTCCATATTCTGTACCTAGTGTCCAATTATACTTATCATTTGGGGTCTATTTACTCTTTTTTCCCTATTTATTCATTCATACCAGAACATCATTTGCCTCATTCACTGAATTAGGTATTGAGACTACATTTTTGCTTTCGTGGTGAATTTTATCAGGGACACAGACAACAAACAATGAAACGGGCTAATTTGAGGAAGTGACACTTGCGTGTGCACAGTGGATTAGGCCTGCTGGAGCATGGGTGGTGGCACCTTAGACCGGTTAGAGCATCTGCCTGAGGAGGTGACATGTGACTTAGTACTTGATGTCACCAGTGGTTGGGTTTAAAGCATTGTAAGCCAACATGTCCAGACCTAGCTGGCCCAGCCTGGTGTGCACAACCTGGGACAGGCCTGGCTTCTCCCACATGGACTCTGCCACGGACTAGCCCAGGCACTCTCTCCTTGAGGTTCTGTGTGTGGTGGTCTCTGGACAATCAGAAAATGTCAACTACATGGTCTGTGGCAGATTCTGTAGGATCAGTGTGGCCGGAAGAAGCATAACTGTCACCTGCATGTGCCTGGGGCCATTTTTGCAGGTGGAGAGAAAAGGATAGTCATTGTTGCCTGGGCAGAAATGAGAGCACAAAGGAGGCCAGAGGAGACCCGAAATCACATACGTTTCACGGGGGATGTGGAGTTTGGCCTGAGGCCCAGGCCACATGCTCAGTGCAGCTACATCCATGCTGGCTTCTCTACACTTTAGGCACTTACAGGAGGCAGAGAAGACTTGTGTATTTCAGGGAGGTAGTCAGCGGGTGTCACTGTGATGCATGCGGGTGTAGAAATGCACAGAGGTGCTGAAAGGCGTGGGAGTGCAGGGCAGGTCCCAGGGAGACCGAGAAGACGCCCTGGGCTTATCCTGGCTTTGCATATCCGTACTTGTCTTTCTTCCTTGTAGTCCCATCTCTTCTGGCTCAGGTGCCCTGTATTCTCTCCTCTGGGGAAAGTGCCTGGTCCAGAAAACCTGCCGTTGTTTCATAACAGAGGTATGGCTGGACTTGTTTCTACAAAGAGATCTGGATGGGAAAGTTTTCTGAAATTTTCTTCCTATTTTCCAAATGTTTTAAAATTAAGTCATAACCTTCTAAAATAAGCAGTTAAGAAGCCACAGGGAAGTTCCTAAGTCCTCAAATGTCCATGACACTTCCTCTGGCCATTCCCATGAGCCATTAGCCTTGTTTCTTGTTGTCATAGCATTTAGCTTCATTCAAATTCGTACTATATTTTGTGTTATTCTTTTTTTTTTTTTTTTGAGTCAGGGTCTCGCTTTGTAGTTCAGGCTGGCTCTGAGCTCACTATGTAGCCCAGGCAAGCCTCGAACTCAGCAATCCTCCTGTCTCTGCTTCCCGAGTGCTGGGATTACAGGCGTGAGCCACCACGCCCAGCTATTTTGTGTTATTCTTTATGGCTTTATTTTGGACAATGTCTTCTCTTTATTCACTTGGTATGTTTTACTTAGTTAGATGCTCAATAAAGAAAAAAGAAAAAAGCAATCTAAACCATTCATACTAAGGTGCAAGGGGCAGATTTATACTCAAGATATTGTTGCTTCCCCAGGATAATCCAAATGCGTAGCAATAGGAGAGAGGTTGAGGAAACAATATTTATTTCTCTATAAGAATTTCTAATCAGAGCAATGCTCATATCAGAGTATTAAGTAGAAACTGGTGATTGAGTTTAATGTGTGTAAGAAGAAGGTCTAGACTGGAAGAAAATGAACCAAACTGCTGAAACCAATAGTTTAATCTCTAATTGGTAGCTTACTGGATGATTTTATTTTCATCTAGTTTTTTGCTTTGTTTGAAGTTTTTAGAATGAGCAGATATATTAATTATACAAGTCATAGAAACAGCATATTTGCTTCTAAATATTTCATCTATATATCTATCTGTCTAAATACCTTTGTTTCTTTCTACAAAATATTATTTGGGTAAGACGTGTTAGCCCAAATGGACCTTAAGATATCACAAACTCATATTATCAGTAGGGTTGTCTGCTTAAAAAAGAAAAGGAATGAATTTAATTAGGACTTTAATTATGTTAATTATGAATTTATTAACCTTTTCTTGGAAAATATTCCCCACTTGCCAGCTGTAGATGTTATTGTGAATCAGCTCCCTGAGCCCTCTCAAAAGGTCCCTTTAATGGAGCAATATTTTAAATGGAAGCCCTGCGATGATCCTGAATAGACTCTTGTAGGATGAGTAGAAATGAAATATCGAGAGGATTTTGTGAGTGAGTACTTGTGTCTTGGGCTAAAAATGGCAGAGGCATCATAGTTTTAAAAGCCATAATGTACAAGTTAGATGAAGAGAAGCTACTGTCTGGAAAATTGTCCAATGATTTAGTCTCTCTAGTGAAATGGAAGAGATTTGGTACTAAAGAAATATATGGCAACTTTAAATAGTTTCAAGGGATGGGAGTGGAGGAAAAAAAAGGGCTGTTTCTAAATTGACATTTTTATATAATGTGATTTTAAATATGTATGAATAAACGAATTAACAAATATAAAGCAGGATGTGTAATTATTTAATCTATTTCCTTAAAAGCTTATTGTCAAACTCAAATCATGAAAAAAAATCTTTTATTTCTCTTTGAGGGAGGGACCTTATCTAAGAATATCATCTCTTTCCTGTATACTTCTATGATAAGAGCAAAATCAAAAGCACAGAGTTGTCATCCCTTTTAGGAACTGTTAATATTGAACAGGTATATATGCTTTTATGTAAGTAACTAAACTTTAATGGTAAGATTCCAGGCATCAGACAGAGGATCCAGAAAGGTATGTAGAGTAGGAATTGTACCATGCTGGGCCATCTCCTTAGCCCTGAGCGAGGCTAGCTTTGTGCAGGAAGTTTCTGTCAGCACAAGTTTCTCATAGGCGTCACTTTGGAGCTCTGCTTACAAATAGATAGTAGATTTATTTGGAAGTAAGGGATAAGAAGTCACGTGTTGGGTCTGCCTCACAAGTGCAAGGTCCTAAATTCAATCCCTAGTTTAAAAAGGTCATGTTGTTGTATTACAAACCACTCTCAAATTCAGAATCTTAGAAAGAACAAAACAAAAACCATTTATGTGTTACTATTCTTTGCCTTGGGAATTTGGCCAGAACTCAGCTGACTGTGGATGGTTCACCCCTCCTCTGCATCTGTTTGCAGCGGCCCGTGGGTCAGGCATTCACGATGACCTTGCTTCTGTCATGGCTGAATGGCCACCTCTATCTCCACATGGCCTTTTTCATCCTTACTGATGGAAACCAGTGCTGAGAGATAGTGAAAAGGGGGAAGCTACGGGGAACCAAGTCCTGGGAGTCACAGGATGTCACTTGGGCTCATCCTATTGCCTGAATTAGTGACAAAGTCAGCCCGGACCCAAGCAGGTGGGGAGATAGCTACCACTTTTTGGTGGGAGGAACTTTTTTTTTTTTGAGACAGGGTCTCGCTTTGTAGTTCAGGCTGGCTCTGAGCTCACTATGTAGTCCAGGCAAGCCTCGAACTCAGCAATCCTCCTGCCTCTGCCTCCTGAGTGCTGGGATTACAGGCATGAGCCACCATGCCCGGAACTGTGGTATGTGATATTGATTGTTGCTGGGCGTGAGTCTCCACGCCCAGCATTGTATGTGGTTACCGGGATCGAACTCAGGACCTTGCGCTTAAGAGGCAGGCATCGGAACCACTGAGCTAAACCTCCGGCCCCTGGTGGGAGAAACTTTAAAGAATTTTTGGCCATATTTAACTTACTTTTCAGCATGTCTAAGAGGGAGAACAACTTCTAAAGGGGACAGAGGTAAGAAGATGTGTTTGTGTTGTAAGAATTTTAAGTAGCCCAGCCTGGTGTGGTGATACAGGCTTGTAATCCCAGGACTCAGGAGGCTGAGACAAGTGGATTACTGAGGTTTGAGGCCACTCTGGGCTATTTATTGAGTTCAAGGCCAGACTGAATTTCATAGATACAAACAACAATGACAACAACTAATTAACCAACCTACCTATCAACCAGCCAAACAAAAAGAAAGCCAAAATAATTAAGCAGTCCAGCCTAATTTAAACTGAAAAGTCAAGGAATCCAGGTGGGCAGCCTGAAAGGGATAAACACTGTAAATTTAGAACTTTGACTTAGATATAAGAATCAGCAAACCCCAGTACATTTAATAGTCTACTGCCTCAAAGAGTTCCTTTTAACTCATATTCACTGCTGGTTTTGTTATTGTTATATTTTAAAGAAACTTTGGGGAGAATTGGTTTCTTTCTTTCTCTCTTTCTCTCTCCCTCCCTCCCTCTCCCTCTCCCTCTCCCTCTCTCGCTCTCTCTCTCTCTCTTTTACTATGTCAACTTTGCAATCCATGAGCATGGGATGCTTCTCATTTCTTTGTCTTTTTTTTTTTTTGCTTCTCCATTTTTTACTTTCTCTTATCTGCATTTTAATGTATCTATATCCCATACATCCTTCCAGTATATAGGTCCTGTACATGGTTTCTTAGATTTATGCAGGTTCTCATTTTCTTTAGAACAATTATAAATGATGTACTTTTGAAAAAAAAAGAAATTTTTGCTTTGAAATCTTGGAAAACCCTTTTTCATTAAAATCAGTGGCCAGGAATGGAACTTACCAAAACCTTTACAGTTTTTCAGAAGTGAGAAGAAAACAGAAGCAATAGAAGTTGGTGGCTCTACCTCTAAGTTCTAAAAGCCAGAAAGATTTTAGTTCAAATCCTGTCTTCACTACCTGGTAGCCCTGTCACTTTGAATGAGTCACTTGACCTCTTTCAGTGTGATTTGGAGCTAAAAATGTAACTACTTTCAGGATTGTTCTGGGGATTAGATAAATTACATTGGCCAGTAGTGTAGGATTTCCCTGAATTCTTCCAGGAGAAGAGAGATTTTTTCAAGGTTGACTGGACTATTCGCAGTTTAGGAAGCCCAACAATAAGGAAGGGAGACCTTTAACCAGAGGTACATTTTTGAAAAGTGATATTAGTTTATACTAATCCAGGTAGACTGAATGTCTTCCAGACCATGCTAATAAGAACTAACTTATTCTTGGGGGTATTCATGTGTTTTTGAGGGTGAAGTCTGTCTCCAGATGTAAAAACAGGCATCTTTGGGTTAACCATATAACTCTGTTGGCCGAGGGAGATATACTATCACTATGCTCACTACTGTCAGCAAACTCACTAGAGCAAGGCAATCTGGGAAAGCCCTGGAAACCTCCTGTTCCCCTTCACTGCCCCTGTGCTTATGTAATTGTGTTTAGATTAATGACTGTTTCTCCGGCGACTAGTTACTATTTCCCCTCCCACAGAAGCTTCAAGGTTTAAAAATGAGTGTAAACTTCTGTTTGATACTTTCAAGCCCATTAAATCCCTTGAAAGCTGCTTGCAATAAATCTGATTTTGCTCCTTCTCCAGTGTGGTTGGTGGTCCATCCTAAGACCTCCTGCCCAGCAGTCATGCTGCCCCTTTACTTCTCTACAAGTGAAAAAAAAAACTATAGACTCCGTTTACATGTAGGAGACTACAAACCCAAATAAGTGTAAATGAAATGTTCACTACTCGAGAGAGGATGAAACTACATTTAACAGAACATGTGATGCTGTAGCTTCTGCTCTGTTCTAGGCAGGAGGGTGATACCTGGTTGAGGATGCATTTTGGCTCAAGAATGGAAGTCAAAATCATGGCCATCTGTCCATTCAGGAACGATCCTATTGCTTAGCTTTCAAGGACCTACTTGGAAGTACACATTTCTCACTCGTGGTCCTTATCCACTCTAGTTCTCCCCTGACTTTTCCCTTGAACAATTTCCTAGGAAATGGTTAAATCAGCCATGCTGTCTTTTTTCATATGTTTTAATTATAATCCCAAAGGAGGAAATGGAAAGTATGAGGATCTAACTAATTTTAAGACAAAACAGTAACATTTCTTGAAGTGTGGTGAATAAAGTAGCATGTAATCGACTGTTAATTAACTATGAACATCCTGGTGCATTAAAAAAAGAATCCCTCAAGAAAACTGAGAAATACATTTTTAATGGAGCCACCTGTGCCTCAAGGCCTCTGAGAACTTTAACAAGGATCAGTCTATGAAAACAGTTGCTATATGCATGTATAATAAATTAAACATGAATTATAAATTATTCATTGAGTTTTCCTAAGGGAAAATCCAAAGGGATTGAGATGCTGTAGGGATAATGAAAATGCAATGTTAATAAGAAATTTGTAGTGATTTTAAAAAGAAGCTGAAAAACAGGGTGCATCTAAATTTCACTTTTGCTGAAGAATGAGTTTCAAAGGATAACTTTAAGCTAGTACTTATTAATGTGCATGTACAATGTAAAACATTACTTTATATTGCAGAACAATTGTATTTGTATTACAAATTTAGTTACAGAGCTAGGAGAGAGAAATAGCAGTAATAATGATAAATACTATATGTTACTTTAATTAGACATTTTATAAATTATCCCTATTTTGAGGAGACGACCAAGCACTGAGAAATTAATTTGTCTTTGGTCATAGACCTAAGATTTGAACACTAGTGTCTATGAGGCTAAAACTTACATTTTTCTCACTCCACCAGGTAGCCAAACAGTGTTACCTCTTGTAGGTAAATTGATGAAGAAAAGTAGTTGACTACTCTGTTGTTGAAGTTCTTGACTCAAATACTAGCTCTTCCTTATACTAGCTGTGTGAATTGGATAATTGAGTCAACTTTTCTACACTTCAGTTTCTTCTGTCAAATAGTGACAGTCTGAGGATTAAGCAGGAGAGTTCAATGTGGAGTACAGTTGTTGTTGCCGTTATTGTTTTTGTTACTGGAAGTTAACAGACAAAAGAACCGGCACATTGCTTTGGATGAGAAACAGCCCTAGAGCAATGCCGTAAGCTCTGGCTGGCTCTGGACAATAGCCAGTGCCTCACTCTGTCAGGCCCAGGAGATCCCTGCTAGTCTCCCTCACGGCCAGCTGTTCAGAGTCCCCAGTGTATCCAACTGCATGGTGCTGCCCATCCTGCACCATCAGGTGCCAATGTAGGAGATCCTCATCACCTTTGTGTATGTCATGCCAGCTTCATGGTCAGCTCCCTCCTTGATCTCATCCTGGAAGGTGTGTCCCAGTAGTCTCCCTTGTGGACCTTGTCTCTTCAGAGCCTCTACTTCCTATCCTAGCTTTATAGTATGATGAGCTGAATCCTCCCTTACACCCCTCCTCCAAATTCATATATTGAGCTCCCAATTCATATGGTGAGTTTCTCTTTTTTTTGAGACAGGGTCTCGCTTTGCAGTTCAAGCTGGCGCTGAGCTCACTATGTAGCCCAGGCAAGCCTCGAACTCAGCAGTCCTCCTGCCTCTGCCTCCCAAGTGCTGTGATTACAGGCGAGAGCCACCACGCCCGGCACTGTGGAATGTGGTGCTGATTGCTGGTGGGCATGAGTCACCACACCCAGCATTGTTGTATGTGGTCACCGGGACCAAATTCAGGACCTTGCGCTTGCAAGGCAGGCACCGGAACCTCTGAGTTAAATCTCCGGCCCTCTCATTTTTTTTTTTTTTTTTTTTGAGACAGGGTCTTGCTTTGTAGTTCAAGCTGCCCTGAATTTCTAATTTTTATATATCAGATTCATAATTGAATTTCTAATCTTCAGAATGGGCTTTTAAAGGGACATTAAAGTAAAATTCTGCCTGAATGTGTAACAAGCGTGCACACTGTGAAGAGGCCATGTAGGACAGTGGGAAGGAGCTCTCTGCAGGCCAAGGAGAGAGGCCTCACAAGGGTTCAAACCCACTGACACCTTTGATCTAGGGCTTCTAGCCCCAGAATGGTGAGAAAATACATCTTACTATTCAAGCCCCTCAGTCTGTGATAATGTGTTACGGAAGCCCTAGATGACTAACAGAGCAGGTAGAGAGCACTGCTCAGGTCACGTGAAGCAGCAGATATCAGACTCAGTGTGTTCACTGGAGAAGTGTGAATCAGAAGGGCTCCCGTCCCTCCAGGCCACTTAAGGTCTCAGGTTTGTGGGGGGTCAGTGGGCAGGCAGAGCTCTGAGAGGTTTGAAGGCCCTATCTTGAGGGAGTTCCTATCTGAAATATCTTTCTCTTCATGGCTGAAATTATATTTGTAGAAATTCATATTGGAGCTTGCAGCCTTTCTTTGGCCTTCCACAATCGCAGGATAAAAGCATAGTGTACTAGATCATTGAGATGCTGTTGATATACTTATGTGGGTTCAGAGGAAGAATTCCAGGGAAGGGCTGAGGGAAAGCCATGAGTCAAACCTTAGGTCTCCTTTCCCCATCTTTGCCCATGGCCAACCTCAAAGAGCCTCCATCTGTGCTTCCAGGAAGGCAGGTGGAGCTGTCATGTGAAGGAAGATAGATAGCTCCTTTCTTCTCTAAACGCGAAGGTTTCTGGGCTCTGGGTTAAGGTGATTGTGTCATGGTTTGATGAATGAACATTCTTTTGATCTTTTCATTTTTGCAACATTCTGATCAGAGATTCCTGCTTTGCTGATAAGGGATGTGGTACAATTGACAAAGGAAGTGTGGGGAACCAACAAAACCAGACATCTTGGCTTCAGTTCAATAAAAAAGAATGCTTCTACCATCCCTCTGTACAAAGTATTTCACTCTCACTCTTCATTTTTTACTTACTATTGTCTCTAGTGTGGTGTAGTTTATAATCGTGCTATTTTGGTTTATCGTTTGCTCAAACATGAATATGAAGAAAACAGCAGCAGTAAAATAAACTTTGAGTACTTGTAGAAGTACTCTTGTTTTTTTTTTGTATTGGAAGTCATACTGGATTTGCCCTTTAATGAGATTTCTGCCCCTATGCACTCCCTTCTTTGTTTTCTTCCCCTGGAAACCTCCTAACTTAGCAGCCTGTTCCCACACTCTCAGGGTGCTATCAGTTTCTAGTATTTACTGTAGGATTTTTGTGGGATTGCTGAAGCCTAAAAAAAAAAAATCTAAGGTATTCAGGACATGAGTACAAATATCGTAGGGTAAAGGGCTCTCTCAAGGCTTCCAGTAGGTTAAAGCTGGCAATGATGGACGTTCTGCTTGTTATTATACTGGTAGATGGAGAGTGAGAGGAAGTAGGTTGTTTGCATACAGAGGAACAAAGTAGAGATGGCCTCTTGGAACCCATTTTACAAATGTATTATGCATTCGTAGACTAGAATGTTACTGAAGGGGAGAAATTAGCAAGGTAATTATTCAGCATCTCATTGAAAAGCTTTCTTTTTTTGGGTGGTAGTCAGTTTTTCCTTTCTACATGGGAGGTGGAGTGACCGTTTGTCACTGTACGGCCCTACTGGTGAGGTCACATGCAAGGATGTGAGAAATGAACATCTCCTCAGTGTGTGGCTTATGAATGGAAGAGGAATAGCTACTAACCATGTGGAAACTGAAAAAATTTATGAGGAAAACTGATACCTTCCCTAAGCCTCAGCACTTTCCTAAAAACCCCCCAAATTGAGTGTATATCTGAAAGGTAATTCAAAATGTGGAACTAACACAAAAACACACATTGGGAGGTAATCTTTTAACCATTCTTTACTCTGATCCAAACTCCAAAGATGAAATCTGTAAATGCATTTATGTTTTCCTGTGTATTGGCAGTTTGCTGGAGTCATTGCCTGAATTGAACAGAAATGAGAGAATTGAGGATAAAACCCAAGGAGTGCAAGTCAAGAGAAGGAGATCATGCCCTCCTCCTGAGAGGGGTTCTGGTGAAGGAACATCCACTGTATTTCTGGTTTCCTCTGTAACATGTATTAGACATTATCATAGAGTAAATCAATACAAAGTACATTGCCTTTTCTCTGGAGAAACTAGATTAGAATTGAACTTTGAAACAAAGTAGTCATTAGTAGGGTCAATAACATGTTCTAAAAGCAAACGTATAACATCTTCTCATCCAGGAACATCAGTGGTGAAATTCTGACCTGCCAGGACCTGGAAACAACAGTAGAACTCAGCATATGAGGAAACTTGTCTCTCTGGAAAGTATAACCTGTTGCCTGATTGACTCTGGTTCCAGAGAGCCATTCACAAAGCACTAAACACTGTGAAGAACCCACAGTGGGTTCCAACACCGTTCTTGAGTTCTTCTGTGCTAAGTGAATAGGTGACAACCTTTGACTAGTCAAATTAAGAGCAGGCTGCTCTGTACCTTCTCCAGCAGGTCTTTGGCTGCTCCTCAGAGGACTACTTGTGTACTTATGTAGGAATAACCGTGTCTTGCTTTAGACCATGGATGGCTAACTGTAGAGCTGTTTTAGGTTACAGATATACTTTTCCTCAAAGAATAGCCTTGGTTTCTATGGAACACTTTGGATTCTTTCCTCCACTAAATTATGCATAATTCCGAATTTCTGCAACACAATGTTGACTTATGAATCCAAGGGATGAAGATTATAGATTATTGTGGCTAAAAATCAAAACTTAGATCTTGGTAAAATGCCACATAAAATTTATCATTTTAACCTGTACAGTTTTATGGCTCTAAATCTGTGGCTTTTGCCTCTAACCTGAAGCTCATATCTGTTCTGTACTAAGGCGTCATTTTCTCTACTACAATAACCATGTGTTGTGCATGTGGAGATGCTATCAGCTGTAAAGCAAACCATCACGTTGCTAGCAACTTTTCACTAAAAAGCATATTCCTAGCAAGTTTCATTGAGTGTCAGCTACAAGTTATTACTGTTCCATAATGGTACAAATTGTAAAATGGAGGACATATGTAGCTTCTCTGTATCTTGTGGCAATAGCAGGGGTTTAAAAACTATTTCTAAGGGCAGACTCATTTTTGTGTGTAGTCCATGGTGCCCAGCCTAGAAACGCAGAAGAGACTGCACAGTCACAGGAATACCATGATATTCCCTGGGCATCCCAAGCAGGCATCTTCTGACTGAGGAAGATCAAGCACTCTTCTCTCTAGTATCATTGTCAGGCATTTTCAGCTGGATTATCTCCTTTCCTCGTGATATCGCAGAATAAGTAGACAGTGGGCATCACAATTAAGCCAGAGGTGTCAAGCTCTGGGAAAAAATTACCGATGCTTTGAAACCAGAAACATGAGTTTTTCCTATGAAGTGAATCCATTTTAAAAAGAAGAGCAAATGCAATCCTGAGACCAAAAGGGGACACGCAAGGATGGAGGCAACAGTGAAGAATGGAGGGTCAGTTCTGTTGTTCACGATGATGATGATGATGATGATGATGATGATGATGAGAGAGACTACCTAGGCTGGATCCATAATCATGTGAGGACTTCAGTCTTCATGTAAATTTTGGTTTATAGAACTATTTCCTCCTCCTTCTTAACTGGTTTTCTGTCTCAGTTACAGCTCAGCTATCAGCAAAATAATTGCTCTTGGTGATAGATTTGTGTCACATGAATCCGTATCATTCTACCCAGTCTTTATTGTAATTATGGGCAAGAAATCTTCAAACTGTTAGCTAGCTTTATCTGTGTATTCTGTGACAAGGGCAACAAGCACGATTCATGAAGCAGCACAGGGCCCGAGACAGGGTCATGGTCTTGTTAACAGTTTTCTGATTAGGCAGGTGGTACAGAAGGTATTTAGATGTGTCAGAGTGAACACATGGCATGCTAGTGCCTTTGAGAACAGACTTACCTTGTGACAGTCTCAGAAAATAATTTTATTGGAGACTAAATCACCACAGGAATGAAAGGAACTAATAGTTTTTGGGCATCAATCTGCTGAGAATGTAATACCCATTTCTCATTTTAACCTTGTTTTATATAGATTTCTCACTTTAATTTGCTGGGGAGGTAAGTATGGTCCACATTTTATAGAGGAAGACAAGTAGGCTCAGAATGTTTATGTAATCTCTAAGTCTAAAGCCTGAAAAATGATGGAGGTTGGCCTTAACATTTCCCATCACACTGGTGACCCACTGTACTTTAGCCTTGACAGAACAATGGAAGCCTCCACTCTCCTTTTGGTCTTGGAACTGAAGGTAGCCTCATACTCTCTTAAACTTCCACAGCAGCCATTTGTCTATACAGTGACATGGAATTTTTAGTTTTGAGAAAATCTGTCATTAAAGCTTTTAGTAAAATTTTTCATTACTTTAAGTCTTTACTGCTGACGTCTCTCTGGGCTCTATTATGTTAGTGCTTTATTCTCAGACTACAGTCCCTCTGCCAGGGAATCTTCCCGATGACACAGGCAATTTTGTTGTTTGTACCTGTGAGCTGTACCTTTTCATTTATTTCATAAGGTGAACATTCAAAAATTTTCATGTATAAATAACCTTCAAGGTCAAAAGGAGGCAGGAAAACAAAAGCTAATTTCATTAAGAAGATTCTGTGTGCTCCTGGCTTTGGCGGTTGCTTCCTGATTGAGTCACTTCCCCAGAGCAAATAGCACTGGACAGCAGAGAGCCGGCAAGAACGATCTCAATGAACAACAGGCAACATAGACAAACTTCCTTTTCACAATATTACTTCTTTTGCATTGGAAAGTATGTGCAATTCAAATTATTATAATTCTCCTTTATGCCAAATGTAATCCTGGAGGAGGCTATTGTTGGCATCAGGACCAGAGTTTGTACTGCATCAAAGCCAGTAGCTCATTTTTCCATCTGGGCGGGCCTACAGTTCACAAACTCATCTCTGAGTTACTCATCATCCACTGGTAAATTCCAGTCTTGGGCTACAGTAGGACATAATCAAGGCTTCACTCCAAGGTTTACAAATGTAACACGAGCTTTGTTTAAAAGTGTTTTTGCTACTTGAAGTACAACTAGTTCTACTGAAGTTTGTGTTGGCCACCTCAGGCTTGTGGGTTTGGGTAGGTCGGGGTTTAATGCAGCAAGGTTTACAGCTTGGCTACCTGTGCGGCTGGCCCTCACACCGAGCCTTCCTACCAGCTGGGACCATCTGCTGGAACACTTGGGTAAAGGTTTCCAGATAGTCCTTTGAAACAATCCTGACAGTGGTTCAACTATTCTTGGAGGCTGTTCACATCTGGGACCTCCCTATGTGGTCTGAGTGAGCTTTGGCTGTTGCTTTTTTCTGATGTGGAGGTGTTTAAGTACTTGGTCTTGTTTGTTGCTTTGAACTGTTGAATTAACCTTTCCTTCAGGTTGGGAGCCTGTAAATTTCCCAACACCACTGCCACAAATTCCATAAATTTAATGCAAATCAGTTTTCCTACTTTCAGAGGCTAGGAGTGAATTTTCCTACTTTCAGAGGCTAGGAGTGAAAAAATGACTCTTAAGAGGCCGAACTCAAGGTGTAAGCAGGGCTATTTCCCTGAGAGCACACAGGAGAGGATGCTTTTCTTGCTTCTTCCACATCTAGACAACCTTGACTCCCAATAATCCCTTGACACCTAAATAATTCAGGATAACCTCCTCATCTCAGACCCTTCATCACATCTGCACAGTTGCTTTGCATATAAGGTAACATTCACAAGTCACCTCACTGGGACATGAACATCTTGTGGGCCTGTAAGTTTATCAAGAGTTAGATGCACCTGAATTTGAATCCTAGCTCTAACTGTTTCATCCTCTATAAGCCTTAGAGCTCTCTCGGCATGCTGATGATAATGTTTACCTCTCACTGGGTTCATGTAAGATTTTGATGAGTAAAGTCTGTAAAGTACTGATGTAGTGTAGGTGCTCAGTTATGTTAGTTTCTTAGTTTCCTGTCACATCTGAAATAGCTAAAAAATTAAAAATCTCAGTGTGAAGCTCAGTAAGTTTTTCAGATTTATAATTACTTCAGCATAAATACCAAATACTAAAACCATCTCTACCTAACTGATTATCACATAGACAAAACACAGGTTATTATTCAGTTAAGATTCCAAGTGATACAATGCAATGGAGAGTGTATTACTAAATTAGAGATGGAGGTATCTAATATGAGTGGAACTAGAAGTCTATCACCTTAAATAAGGTATTGGGCATGTTTTAATTTCTCTGCTTAGATGTTGAAAGGAGTCAGATTGCTAAATGAGAGAGAGATGATTCCCAGTTGTCTCTGCCTAGATTGTTCTATATTGATATTCCCTTGCCGCAAGAGTTGTCTTGAAAATGACTCCTCCTTGATAAAAGACACTTGCAGCAAAAACAAAAGAAAAAAATGCAAAAGTTTTGAAAACATTGATTTGATATGATTCCCTCTTTAACTGTCTGTCTCTCACATATCAATCTGGCCTTTTCATGCTTAGATTCATGTGGTAGGAGCAGACAGGCATGACAGAAACTTGTCTTGAGAAACACATGCCTGACATTGAGCTCAAGGATGAGTTCAAGTCATGTTGCATGAATAATCTTGGATAGCACAAGGCCCAGTTCATTCCTCAGTAAATATTCACCAGCAGTTACTGTGCACAGGAGGCTCTGGGCATACGAAACTCAAAGGAGTCACTTCTTTCCCCACAGCCCTTAGGGTACAGAGTAAGAACTTATGGTCACTTGAAATGTGAAGAGTTGCAGTTAAGTGCAAGTAGATATATGGTGTTGTTTTCTATTTTTCTTCAACTAGTATAAAAGTTGAAGGTCATGAGCACTGGAATTAAAAAAGTAATTTAAAGCCTGCATGTTTTATTATCTACTGGTAGTGTAACGATGGGTGTTGTTTGTCTATCAAACATTTATACTTTCCTTCCATGGAAATAATTACTAGGAGTGGCTTTCTAATTGACAACTGCATTTCCCAACTTCCCATTCCTAGGTTGTGTAATATGACTAGTTCTACATAAACATTCCACCGTGTGAAACTTGTTTGATGAAGCAATTAAGAAACCATAGGGTTTTTTTTTAAGGAAAAATCTTTTCTTATTTTACATTGGCTTGATTTAAAAAAAAAAAAAACCCAAACACTATGTTTGTTCACCGGATGGTGGAGCCATAGATGAAAGGCACCTGGGTCCTTGAATAACCATCCACAGATAAACTTTCAGTCAACTAGAAAAATTTTCATCAGGTCGAGGCAGGATTCATTAATTTGAATATTTTTATAGTTAAAATTTTGTGCATAATCATGGTGATATATCAGACTATATTATTTGTCAGGTCTAAAATATGTAAATGTTAATCTATTAATAAATTGGCCAAACCTCATCTCCCAGAAATATTATTTTCATCCATACTCTTACCCTTGTCTGTTCTGTGTACTGGTATTTAGAAAAATAGTCTTAGCCAATTTGAAAGCTACAATGATATTTAATTGCTTTAATTTGTATTTAGTTGAATAGAAATTAAATTTAACTTTAATTTATTTTTATTCATTTTTAAATTGAGTTTATTGGCACACTTTAAGTATACATTATGATTCCATTCATCATTGAGAATTTGTACCTGTACATGATATATCTTGATTCTTACATTTCACATTCTCTTTCCGTCCTTTCAGCCCTTCCTAAGCTTAGTTGCCATTTTTTCCTTTTTACTTTCAAATTTTCCTTTCCCTCTCCCCCCTCAGTTCTCCTTCCCCTTTGAAGATTTTCTTCCTATTTCACAATACCTTTTATATATTTTGGACATCATTTACCCTTTCAGTTTCTCACAATGGAGAAATCATACAGTGTTTATACATGTGTGTCCTATTTATTTCAGTTATGAATATGGCCTCAATGTGCATCCATTTAGCTATAAATGTTTCTAACATATTATCCCTTAAGACTAATATATCACTTTATTAAAATACAACATCATAAGAAATTTAGGTTTTAAAAATAGGTTTTGGCTTCTATTTTTTCCTTTATGGATTGTTTTGCCTACTTTTCTTTTCTTTTTTTTTTTTTGAGACAGGGTCTCGCTTTGTAGTTCAGGTTGGCCCTGAGCTCACTATGGTGCCCAGGCAAGCCGCTGCGAACTCAGCAATCCTCCTGTCTCTGCCTCCCGAGTGCTGGGATTACAGGCGTGAGCCACCACGTCCGGCATTGTGGTATGCGATGTTGATTGTTGGTGGGCGTGTCTCCATGCCCAGCATTATATGTGGTTACCGGGGATCGAACTCAGGACCTTGCGCTTGCGAGGCAGGTGCCGGAACCACTGAGCTAACCCTCTGGCCCTGATCCTATTTTCTTATTTATTTATGAATGTTTTATATTTTTTGTTGTTATTAATACATGTTTGCAATATGCAGTCATTATTGTGGAGGATTTATATAGGTAGGTAGAGCATTCCATTCTTTTTTGTCCCCTTCCTCTCTTCCCTTCCTTGCGCTCTCCAACTCTTTCCTCCCCATTTGCAAAAGCTCTAAATGTGGGGGGCCAGAGATTGAGCTCAGTGGTTCTAGTGCCTGCCTAGCAAATGTAAGGTTCCTGGTTTGATCCCGATAACCACATACAACAATACCGGGCATGGCAACTCGCGCCCGGCACTCAGTACCACATACTAAAATGCTCACGCCTGTAATCCTAGCACTCGGGAGGCAGAGGCGGGAGGACTGCTGAGTTCAAGGCTTGCCTGGGCTACGTAGTGAGCTCAGTCAGGGCCAGCCTCAACTACAAAGTG
Source organism: Thryonomys swinderianus (assembly GCA_004025085.1). NCBI lineage: Eukaryota > Metazoa > Chordata > Mammalia > Rodentia > Thryonomyidae > Thryonomys > Thryonomys swinderianus. Next base: position 25 of record PVIC010021100.1, on the reverse strand, counting down.
AGACCCTGCCTCAAAAAAAAAAAAA
>PVIC010021099.1:0-28879 GCA_004025085.1 Thryonomys swinderianus | reverse complement strand
ATGAGGGGAAGGAATAAATATGATACAGAAAGAAAATAAAAGAGCATGTATAAGGGGGGAGGAGGGGGGAGTGGGTAGGGATATGGGTAAAAATGAGAATTAACTTGTGGCATATACTGGTACAAATTTCCCAATGTTATATGTGATTTTGAGATGTATATAAATTGTACCAATAAAGAATTCAATTAAAAAAAATGAGCGGTTTTAGATACACATCGAAATGGAGCATCAGGTGTAGAATTCCCATGTACGGTACTACCTCCGCCCTGGTCAGTATCGGGTACCAGCGCGATACTCCTCATCAGTGGACCTATAAGGTCATACTCTGATTGTCTGGATTCCGCTGTTTACATTAGGGATCCCTCCTGGGTTTCATTCCTTTTTTTTTTTTTTCCCTCTGGCAGGTTCTTGCTATGTATCCCAGGGTGGTCTTAAACTCCCAGGAAAGCAGTCCTCCTGCCTCAGCCTCCTGAGTGCTGGGATTACAGGCGTGCATCACCATGCCCTGCTGCCTTGATGTTCATTCTTGAACTGTAGTTTCTTTAACTGAACATTTTAATTCTCAGGATCTCTAAAGGGTTAAGTTCTTAATGGCCACTCTTTGGGGCTGTTGTTCTCTGGAAGTTTCCTTCATGTTCTTTTCTGTTTGTGCCCTTGAAAATAGATGTACCAGCTACCGGCTGACTAGGTAGTCAGAGTAACAAATTAAATACTACTCGTCGTGTTTGTAGCAGTTGTGGTGGTACATTGCACCTTTCTTACCTGCCCACATATGTATCCCCTGAGCCCAATTTGCCATCCGGAGTTTTAGTAATAACTTATTTTCTGTTATCCAAACTCACGCAGCAGTTGGGAGCTGTGAATAATTGTCACTTAAGAGCATGGGTAGTGGATGTACCAGGTGGCTGTATTGAAAATGACTAAGTCATAATGGCATGTTTAAAGAAGTGCGGTTTCTATACTTTAAATAATACTTAGCCGCTTTAATGTTGGATTATTTTCCCCACTGATGCACACTTGAAAAGGCTTTGACGTTGGTAAAATACTCTTTTCTTTTAAAATTTTTGGTGTTCATGGTAAAAAGAAGCATTATTAATAACGATTAAGAGCACAGAATAAGTATTGCCTGGGCCCTCGCATGTAAGGTACACTTACTAAATACTGCTGTTGTGATTGAAATACAGTATTTGAAGTATACGTCAGCAGATTGAAGATGCTGTCTGTGGGCAGAAGCTTGGAAGGAAGCTTTATTACTCCTAACAGTAATTCATACATTGTGCCTTAAATTGTCTGTAGTTGAAAATCCTAGCATGTAAATATAATACATTACTATATTTTTTTCTCAAATGAAAACAAACTCTGGGAAAGCAGTTTGACCATTCACATTAAGACTTTAATGTATGTGAAAAATTTGAGAGCTAACAAATGAAAACTTGTCACTTTGTGAATTTCTGTCTAGCACAGTTGAGCTCCGAATTGGAGTGGGCAGTGGTAGTGGTATGTTTTTCTCATTGTTTACCTCTATTGTTCATGTATATATTATATATACCATATATATAATGTTTTTCTTCTTAAAGATAGAGCTATTTTAAATATTTGTGTCTTTCAGTATGTGGAATAGTAAAAGGGAGTGTCTTCCTTTACATTTCACACTTGCATTCGGATTTTTTTTAACTTGTAGTTATTTGTTATGTGGTTTTTTTCTCCAGCCTACTTTGCTCCTCACTTGAGAAGTCTTGGGATGCTTTTCCATATCTTGAACCGTATAGGTCTATAGTCTTCCTTGTTTTTCTTTTACTGGTTACATAGTATTTTATTTGGGGAGTATACTTTAATATATTTAATGAACCCCAATTTGATGATGGCTTGGATATTTTCAGTTTTTGCTATTGTAATTTATTTGAACTTTTAATTTTTTTTTTTTTTTGAGACAGGGTCTCACTTTGTAGTTCAGGCTGGCCCTCAGCTCACTATGTAGCCCAGGCAAGCCTTGAACTCAGCAGTCCTCCTGCCTCTGCCTCCCAAATGCTGGGATTACAGGTGTGAGCCACCACGCCCAGCTTAAAAAATTTTTTACATAGTTCCAGTCTTTGGAAGTAGATAATTTTTTAATTTTAAATTTACTTCAGAATATTTTTTTCTCATGTAGCACTAAATTGCCACACAATGCCAGAGACACAAGAAGACAGACGGGACCCGTGCCCTGTGTCACAGCTGGTGGACTCAGCCTGCATGCTTGGCAGTACTTGCTTCCTCTAGCTAGGGCCCGGGCTGTTTGCCGGTCACACAGTCCCTTCACTGCAGCCTTTGCACCAACTAAATGTTCAGCAAAGGCGGTTGAACGATATCTCTAGGGTAGAATAGTTGATATTAAAATCTTGTCACGGCATTGCTGTGATATCTGTACCCTCAAACATCTGTCGCGTTCCTTCTTTTTTTTTTTTTTTTTTTTTGAGACAGGGTCTCGCTTTGTAGTTTGGGCTGGCTCTGAGCTCACTATGTAGCCTAGGCAAGCCTCGAACTCAGCAATCCTCCTGCCTCTGCCTCCTGAGTGCAGGGATTACAGGCATGAGCCACCACACCCGGCATGCGTTCCTTCTTGCTTGAAGGAAAATTATGTGAAAGGGCCGGGCGTGGTGGCTCACACCTGTCATCCCAGCACTCAGGAGGCAGAGGCAGGAGGATTGCTGAGTTCGAGGCTTGCCTGGGCTACATAGTGAGCTCAGGGCCAGCCTGCCCTACAAAGCGAGACCCTGTCTCAAAAACAAAAAAAAATGTGAAAGGTCTGTTTTGTTCCCGAATCATTAGGCTGCATTATTTTTTTTCTTTTGAGACAGTGCCTCGCTTTGTAGGTCAGGCTGGCTCTGAGCTCATTATGTAGCCCAGGCAAGCCTCGAACTGAGCAATCCTCCTGCCTCTGCCTCCCGAGTGCTGGGATGACAGGCTTGAGCCACCATGCCTGGCACTGTGGTATTGATTGCTGGTAGGCGTGAGTCGCCACACCCAGCATTGTATGTGGTTACTGGGTTTGAACTCAGGGTCTTGCACTTGGGAGGCAGGCAGGCACCGGAACCACTGAACTAAATCTCCGGCCCCTAGGCTGCATTTTTTTTTTCGCTTTTTGGAGACAGGGTCTTGCTTTGTAGTTCAGGCTGACCCTGAGCTCACTATGGTGCCCAGGCAAGCCGCCGCGAACTCAGCAATCCTCCCGTCTCTGCCTCCCGAGTGCTGAGATTACAGGCGTGAGCCACCACGCCCGGCATTATATGTGGTAACCGGGGATCGAACTCAGGTCCTTACGCTTGCGAGGCAGGCGCCGGAACCACTGAGCTAACCCTCCGGCCCTAGGCTGCATTTTTAAAATGGAAGAAGTGGCAATATATGTTTACGGAGTTTTATATTATTTACTCTACCAGATAAATCTTGAAATGTATAACATTTATTATAAAAGTGAAAATGGTTACTTTTACAGGTTTCAGTAAATAAAATGCAAGAAATACATTAGTAGGTATTAAGAGTAAGACCTTAAAATTAACTTTGATAGTAGTACTCATTTTCAAACAAAAATAATTTTTAGCACTTTTATGATAAAATATTTTGTATGTAAAAAGTAGAGTTTTGTGTTTGTTGATTTAAGCTGGGAAAACCAAATGTAAAAGGTCAAGAGATTGAATTAAAAATCAGATTTGTTTGTAGCAAAGTAAATTTTAATAAAACAGTATTTCTGATAGAAACATCATCATCAACCAAGAAACCTTTTGCTTTTATTTTCTTTTGGGGGGCATGTTGGTTTGGTTTGGTTTGGTTTGATTCTAGATGTTGAACTTGAGACCTGAGCTGTACACTGAACTACATCCCCAGGCCCTTCTCCTTTTTTTTTTTTTTTTTTTCAATTTTGTGACAGGGAACTTGTGATCCTCCTGTCTCAGCCTCCTGGGTGCACCACCATATCCATCTTTTTGAGAAACTACCACATTGTTTTCACAGCAACTATTTTATATTCGCACTGACAGTGGGCAAGAATTCTGATTTCTCCACATTCTTGACAATCCTTGTGATTTTCAATTGTTTTGATAATAGTCATCCAAATGAGTGCCAGATGTCCTGTCTGTGGTCTTTATTTCACTTTCCCTAATGAGCACTGGTGCTTTAACATTTTTACAGGTCTGTGGTGACCCATGCCTGTATTCCTAGCACTCAGGAGCCAAAGGCAGGAGGATCACTATGAGTTTGAGGCCAGTTTGAGCTGCATAGGGAAATCCTGTCTCAAAAACAGTTTTTTCCTGTGTTTATTGGCTGCTGACTTTATGTCTTTAGAGTGAATTATCTACCCAAATACTTTATCCATTTTGAATTGCTTATTTCATTGTCACTTAAGCATTACATATTCTAAATGTTAATTTCTTCTCAGATAAATGATTTATAACTATTTTCTTCAGTCTACATTGTCATCTCATGCTTTTGCTACTGTCCTTTGTTGCAAATATTTTTTCATAAAATCCTCTTTTGTTGTTGTCTATATGTAACTTTATTTCCAATGTCAGCAGTTTGCAAATAAAGCTGTCAGTAATAGAACACAGTGTTTCTGGGGTGGCAAAATATGGCATCAACTCCAACGTGGCTCCTTTTAAGCTTTTTGAGTATTGAGTTCCTTCATTTGTCAGCCAGTAGAGTGGAAAGCGCCTCATGATTACTGAGCTTTAAGAGAAAGTGTGACATGCTTGTGCCCTCTGTAAGGAGAGTGTCACTTTCATTAAGTCTCTGTTAAAACAACGAGTTTTCATAAAATAGTATTGCTTATCTCAAATTTTTAAGGCTTAATGGAAGAGTAGACTTCTTTTTATAGTAAAAGGTTTGTTAGATTGTTCATGTCCAGTTGTATGCTCTTATAAAAAGGTTGCTTCTTGATATGAGCTTTTACATTGTTAATGGTTTCTTTTAATGAAATTATTTTATGTTTTTTTCCTCAAGGCCTATATGAATCCAATAGCAATGGCCAGATCAAGGGGTCCAATCCAGTCCTCGGGACCAACAATCCAAGATTATCTGAATCGACCAAGGCCTACCTGGTATTTGTGAAATAATCCACCTATTTATATGTATTTATATTTGCCTCTATAAACATGTAAAACTTTAATTCATACAGTTTTTATTGATTTCCAACTAACTGCCAGTTAAGTGATTTAAAAGAATGTTTGATTATTTAGCATGTTAGTATGTTCTTTCTCTGAATGTATGAAACATATGCACAATGATAAAGCATCTGAGCACCCACCACCCAATACATTTAAGACACTGCCCAGTAACCTTTGTATGACAGTCCTCTCTATCCCTTAAAAGAATTTATGTAACCTTACAGGCTTCTGAGATATTGAAAGTAATGTATTTGAGGCAGGCATCATATACACAGACCTGTAATCCCAGCATTTTAGGAGGCTGAGGCAGGAGGATCACACCTTTGGTCCTAGTCTGAGCTACTTAATGATTGGGCAAGACCTTGTCTCATTTTTTAAAAAAAGGCTGAAGATGTAGCTTAACCCACTCACCAGAGATGGAGCTCTGAGTTTGATCTCCAGTTTGAATAATTGTGCTCTTCACTGATATTAAACCAGATACAGGAAAAGTTATTTATTCTTATTTCTGATTTTATCTGCTGGCTTATGGATAAGTTGGGAAAACTCATAAAAGTTGTTGGCGTCATCAGCCTTCTAAGTTGTCCTGGATACCGTAAGCAGTGATTAAAAGGTGTGCTTATGCCAGGTTTGGGAGTGCACACCTAATCCCCGCAGTCAGGAGACCGAGGCAGGAGTGCCATGAGTCAAGACCAGCCTGGAGCACATAGCAAGACCCTGACTCAGAAGTGCTTATGTATGACAGGGACGCCTCCTTTGGGTTCAGTAGGATGTAAGCCTCGTCTGCTACTCGAGTGCTACTGTTAACTACTGTAGTATTCAGGAAAATAAGTGACCCCAGAACAAAGCATATTTTACCGTTAAGGTGAGGACAGGTGTGAACCTGACAGAGGATGTGCTCAAACAGGCATCTGCTTGGGTGTCAGAATTAAGATGGCTCTCAGGACTCACAGGAGTGTCAGCTGGCAGGTCACACCTGAAAGATGGACCACAGCGGGGGCCAGAGGGTTAGGTCATGGTTCCGGTGCCTGCCTTGCAAGCACAGGGTCCTGAGTTCAATCCCCGGTGATCACATAGAATGCTGGGCATGGAGACTCACGCCCACCAGCAATCAATACCACATACTGCAGTGCCGGGCGTGCTAGCTCACGCCTGTCATCCCAGCACTCGGGAGGCAGAGACAGGAGGATTGCTGAGTTCGAGGCTTGCCTGGGCTACATAGTGAGCTCAGAGCCAGCCTGAACTACAAAGCGAGACCCTGTCTCAAAAAAAAAAAAAAAAAGATGGACCACAGTGAAAGCACACTGGGCACAGACGAAGGCCAGTAGAGTCCTCGCCTCATGTAACTGCAAAAAACACACTTAATTCCTCGCCAAGGAGCTATGACTGCTTGTGAGGATGCCAGCCCGGCAGGCTCACTAAAGACCGAGTGTCCAGGGACTCCATGGGGCTGGTCAGACCGCCCGCCACACCCCCAAACCCCAGATCCTGGGACAGCAGACTCTCCGCCTGCTGCTAGTGTCTGCTGCTGAGACACTGCTGTTTGTACAGTCAGTGTAAGGAGTAAGCAACTCCATCAGCGAGTGATAAGAAGCCCCTACTGTCCAAATTCTAGGCTCCTGCCACGGAGACCTGATAAGCAGGTCTTGTAAGAATAAGCAGCCAGGTGCCGTGTTAACTCATCCCTGCAGATGGCTCAGGTGCATTATAAAACGAGAGATTTAGTAATGGAATCCAGCAGGTTAGTCAGGTCACCTAACACTGAAACGATCAGCTCTATGACCTTAGATTTCTTAGCTTCTCTGAGGTTCAGTTTCTTTATCCAATAAGTGGGAATGAGTACTGACTTTTCTTACAAGGTTATTATGAGAGTTAACTGAAAATATTTGAAAAGTGCATATTGTATAAAAGTGCTCAGATGTTTGATATGTTAACACAATGTTTAGGTTGCTATCTGATAGGTTTTATTTACATAGATGCAAATGAAGAAATTTGAAATATATTAATATTGGAAAAGAGGTCTGTTAGAATTTAGTTTGAAATTTTTGTGATGTTTAAGCATCAATCAGATTTGAAGTACTTGGAAAATTATCTGTACCTTCTGTTTTTTAAGGGAAGAAGTGAAAGAGCAACTAGAAAAGAAAAAGAAAGGCTCTAAGGCTTTGGCTGAATTTGAAGAAAAAATGAATGAGGTTTGTAAATAGTACTCAAAGAAAGGGCATAGCTCTCAAGGTTGAGGGGCTTTTCTTTTTTAGGACTGGCATATTGAGAATAGGTTTATATTTACATGTGTGCTTTTCTTTAAAAAAAAATCTCATCATTTAAGTCATCTACATTGTTTAAATGTTCGATTTTTTTCCATGCATTCCCCATTTTACTCTAAGTTTCCATGGTGATGTTGGCTTGTTTTGAATACAACGTGTGTATTAGTCAATCATAGTATAAATTTATGCAGTTTTTATAGCCTAGAAAGAGAATCTTGCTGTCTTTGTTAAAAGAAAAACAGGCCCCACCTCACTAATAGTATCTGTTATACCTCTCACTGTACACTGGAGAATTCCCATCCCTTAGTATCTGCTAAAGAGAGAGCGAGCTGGCACAGGCTTCAGTGATTAGTACCTGCTGCTTTTGAGGAAAGGTCTTACTATGTGGCCTGTGCTGTCCTGGAACTGCTGGGCTAAAAAAAGCTTCCTGCCTTCCTCTTCCTAACAACTGCAGGCGTAGTTTGCCGTGCTCAGCTTGGCCTGCCTCTTGCCTGTAACGTGAAGCTGAGACAAGTGAGAGGTGTTAAAGGAGAGAGGGAACGAAGTACTGTGGTGGTTGTTTTTCTGTTAGAAGGGGACTGGTAGCCTCTAATGGTGTCTGTGCCCTTACAGAATTGGAAGAAAGAACTAGAAAAGCACAGGGAGAAATTATTAAGTGGAAATGAGAGCTCATCCAAAAAAAAACAGGTAATACCATTTTTACTGTAATCTCATTCCTGAGTTTTTACAATAGTGCTGTATACTGCTATTACTGAATGTATTTGAAAATTCACATCACCTTATTTAGACTTGTGTTTGTTTCCATTTAGAGGAAGAAGAAAGAAAAGAAGAAATCTGGTAGGGTGAGCAAAAGTTTTCCGTTTTTCTAAATGTTACAATTAAGAGCCTACAGAGAAAGTAAGAATAATTGATTTAGCCTGTCTGGTCAAAGCTGTCTCCACTGAACGATGGTGTGATGGGTGGTGAGGTTCTGTCCGGGACAGGAGGGGACGGTGCCAGTCTCCCTGAAGCCTGGCTGCTCCTTCCTTGCGGTTAAGACAGTCGATGCTCAGTGCCACACGTACCGTCAGCTGGTCGAGCCTTTTGGGGGGAGGTGTATGACTTTAGATTTAATACATAAAATCTGACAAATATGGCATCTGTTTCTCAGACACTAGATTGATTTTACTAAGTACTTGAGAGACTTAGTAAAAGAAAACAATTTCCGCATCTCACGAGCTTTAATTGTTTTGTGCTTGGTCAAGTATTCATCTTCTTCTTCATCAAGCTCTGATTCTTCCAGCAGTTCTTCAGACTCAGAAGATGAGGTAAGATTTGTTTAAAATAATTTGGGAAGCAGTGTCTGTAACCTACTTAATGTCAAGCAGGGAAACCTACTGTGAAGTCCTTTCAGGCATGTTTGCTTGCAGGTTCTGATTAAGAACACTGCCATGAATAAATTAAATGCTGAGAGACTTCAGTTTTGGTCCCATGTAATTTTTAAGTTGTTTGTTTATTTAAAAATATCAGAAGAAAAAGATTTGAAAAATCTCAAATGATGTTGGGTTGGATGCTCAGGATTATATGTGATTCGAATCGCTTGCTTTTTTACCTGGTACCTGGGATCAAACTCAAGACCTTGCATTTGCCTGGCATTCGCAGTGCCACTGAGCTAAATTCCCAGGTCTTGTTTTTTTTTAATTTTTAATACAATGGGAAAGTGGTGTGTTATATTAAGTATAGTGGTTACAGCCAGGTGTCCTGGCCCACACCCGTAATTCTCACTCTCTGGAAGGCTGAAACAGGATGATTACAAACCCCCTGGGTGGGATCTCATCTCAGAATAAAAAGGGTTGAGCCCATAGCTCAGTGCAGAATTCCCAGTACCACAAAAAAAGTAGTAACCAAAAGCTGATTCTTTTCCTAAATTTTGTTTATTAATAAAGTTTTTATCTTAATGAAATGCACAAATTATATTTCGGAAACTGAAAGTACATGTTTCTGAAAATCATCTATATAGGAAAAGAAGCAAGCAAAAAAGAAAAAGAAAAAGAAGAACCGTTCACATAAATCCTCTGAAAGCTCCTTGTCAGAAACTGAATCAGACAGTAAGGTAAAAAAAATTACTTAGATTATCAACATTTTTTGATAGCAAAGATATATAAGTTTTTCTTTTAGTTCTTCCTGTTTTAACCACTTTCCAGACCAATTAGTAAATATAAGATGACCAAAAATTGCATAGTTTTTCAAGATACTATAACAAAAAATGTAAAAAATGACAGTTTTGGGCTGGAGATTTAGCTCAGTGGTTCCAGCACCTGCTTCGCAAGCACAATGATCCTGAGTTCAATCCCCGGTAACCTCATACAATGCTGGGCATGGAGACTCACGTCCACCAGCAGTCAATACCACATACCACAGTGCCGTGCGTAGTGGTTCATGCCTGTAATCCCAGCACTCGGGAGGCAGAGACAGGAGGATTGCTGAGTTCCAGGCTTGCCTGGGCTACATAGTGAGCTCAGAGCCAGCCTGAATTACAAAGTGAGACCCTGTGTCAAAAAAAAAAAAAAGAAAACGACAGTTTTATCCAACTTACTCTGTACAAGAGTTGGCTGGTTGAAATGATACTTGCCCAAGGGAAGAGCAGGATCGTATATAAACAGTTGAGCTGTCCCAAGTGACGCTCGGGGTAAGTTGCTGTCCTGTCAGAAATGAGATCCTGGGCTGGGGATTTAGCTCAGTGCCACTCTTCCTCCCTTGCAACCACAAGGTCCTAACTTCAGTTCTTGGTTCTGGGAAAATAAACCAGAAATGAGATACTGTTTGACTTTGATTGAACTCCAGACCCTTGCCAGGCAGGCGGTATGCCATTGAGCTACATCCCTGGCCCCTTAATTTTGTACTTTGATGTTCTGTGCCACTTAACTGATACTCATAATATCTTGCATGTAGCATTAAGAGTTCTCTCTGATTCTTTCATAGGTGTCACATGTCTGTGGTAGTTTTTTCCCATTTTCTTAAAGAGGTTGTAATTCATAAAAAAAAAACTTACATAACTTCACACAGCTCATGTTAAAATTGAAAGCTGAGCCGGGCGTGGTGGCTCACACCTGTAATCCCAGCACTCAGGAGGCAGAGGCAGGCGGATTGCTGAGTTCGAGGCTTGCCTGGGATACATAGTGAGCTCAGGGCCAGCCTGAACTACAAAGCAAGACCCTGTCTCAAAAAAAAAAAAAAATTGAAAGCTGAACCATCACCTGTAAATATTTTACCTGTCCCCTCCATGCTGCACCCATCTGAGTTTTGTTTTGCATCGACATACCTGGAGTTGTAGCTCAAACTTGGTAGATGATTTTTTCCAAGTTATTCAGTAAAAATGTTGGTTTCATGAGCCGGAGGTTTAGGTTGGTGGGAAAGTGTGCGCGTCTCGTGTGTGCAAGGCCCTGTGTTCTCATCTCTGTCGGGGCCTCCCATCTCCAGAGTCTGATTTTTAAAGTCTGATTAGATCCACAAGTATTATATATCTTAGCAGATCCCCTGTGTGCCTCTGATACAGGAGTGCCCATGGACTGTTGACAGATACTGAGCTAAGGCACCTGCCTCATAAGCACAAGGTCCTGAGTTCAATCCCTAGTACTAAAAAGAAAACAACGTTTTCATTCATAGAACATATCAATTGCTTTGTATTTGTCTTTGTTCTATCCTTTAGATTGAAAAGTGATGTATATATGTATGTTTGTTGGTTTAGGACAGCTTAAAAAAGAAAAGGAAGTCAAAGGATACAACTGAGAAAGAAAAGGTAACTGTTTTTACCTTACTTTAAGATAGTCTGTCATACAACAGTTAAGTTTTCTTCAAGAAACGAACTATAGTCAGGCGTGGTGGCTCACGCCTGTGATCCCAGTGCTCGGAAGGCAGAGGCAGGAGGCCTGCTGAGTTCGAGACTTGCTGGGCGTGGTGGCTCACGCCTGTCATCCCAGCAATCGGGAGGCAGAGACAGGAGGATTGCTGAGTTCCAGGCTTGCCTGGGCACCATAGTGAGCTCAGGGCCAGCTTGACTACAAAGCGAGACCCTGTCTCAAAAAAAAAAGAAAAGAAAAAGAAATGATCTATAGTGTGTACCTGTTTTTAACTTAGATGTGCTTTAATGTGTTTCATGTTGATGATAAAGAAATTTTGAAAATTTGCTTTCATTTTTGGAGGTAAAAGTCAGAAAAATACTTCCGTGGAAAGTCTGAATTTCTCTTATTTCATAGTTATCTCAGATTTTAAAAACAAAATAACGGAGACTAAACATTTCCTTGATTTTTTCAGATCGAGCACTCTGCCGCATTGGCTGTTGAACGCAGACCCTCAGGCATGGCAGGCGTGTGCTCTACCACTGAACTACATCCCTAGTTCTTCTTTCTTTTCTTCTTTAGAACAAGTGATACAATTTTATTGGAGTACAAAAATTTTTAAATTTTGCATCAGGTTGTATTTTCTGTTAACAGTTGAAAATACGGCAGAAGGTTGGACAAGCTCTTTTCAGTGCTCTTGAGGTATTTAAGTGCCACGTGCAGCTTCAACAGTTTAACTGGAGAGCTTATAATACGAGGCAGAGCAGCAGCTTCCCTTTCCTGTTTTTAAATGTTTGCAGTACAGAATGGTCATGCTCACTGAGGGGAGTTTTGCATGCATTTTGAGAGTCTTGCCAGGTTTCGGGGGCTGGTTTGTGGCCCTCCTTGCATCAGCTTCCTGACTAGCTGGAATTGTAGGTGTGTAACACCACACCTGGCTCCTAAGGCACTTTCAGGGAGGCTAAGAGGCATACATAATATCAGGCAGCCTTGGAGGCTGAGACAGGAGGGTCTGAGTTTGAGGCCAGCCTGGGCTATGTAGTGAGTTTAAGACCATCCTAAATGACATAGCGAGGTCCTTTCCCTACATACATACATACCTGTCTACATCCATACCATGCACATGTGTTTCAAATTGAGTATACCATAGATAAATTTTGAAAAATACTCTTTTTATTTTTGTAAGTAGATATTTTAATCTTCATTTTTTACTTAGCTTCTTTTTTATTTTAAAGAATCAGGGTCTCCCTCTGTGGCCCAGCCTAGCCCCAGACTGTGCCCAGAGATCCTCTCACATTAGCCTTCTGAGTTGCCAGTACTTGGATACATGGCACAACCAGGAAGGAAAATCGTATCATTTCAGTAACTGCCCAAAGAATGTGTTGTAACTTAACATTACTTCTTGATACCCAAGAATTATAAAGTAAATGGTTACTTTAGTGTTTAAAAGAAAAGTATGTGTGTAAGACTAAAATTGAGTAATACACTTAGAATACTAAAATAACTGCACTGTGATTTTTGAAGTACTGCAAATATTAACAGATAAATACTCACATGTCAGCTAGCATGAATGTTTTATGCACTTCAGGCTTTTGGGGGTTTTGTTCTGTTTTGGTGGTTGTGTGTTTTTGCTTTGGAATTGAACCCAAGACCTGGTGCATGCGAGGCAAATGCATTTGTCCTTTTCTACAGACACCATTACTTTTCTAAGGTGTACCTGGGCTACATTTCTGTTTTCTGGGAGGTGCATACATGTAACGGAACCCCATTTTGCTCACCAAAGTGCTTGTTAATAATGTGCATTCCTGCTAGTAGTGTGAAGGTGGCCTTGTTCCACATACGTATCACCGGGCAGAGGCTTTTGCAGTGGAGGGGACACAGGAAGTAAGCCTCTTCCTTCTCATGCCAGCATTCAGATCTCATGATCAGTGTGTAATCTGGATACTTTGTACTCCCTTTTTGTTGGTGGTGGTGGGGATAAGGCCAGGACCTCTTGTGTGCTCCACCGCTGAGCTACACCCCAGGCCATATCTTTTCTGAGTTGGAAGAGTGATGCATTTTCATATATAAGTTTTTCATACATAAGATCAGTAGTGTAAGTCATATAGCATTCATTGTTTTTAGCCCCGTTATTTAAAATTACTCTGAGAGTACTAGGTAATACAATATGCAATTTTAAAATGTGTCTTATATAACAGTAACCGAATATTTCTAACAGGAAGAAAATATTAAATTTTTAAAGAAATGTATAGATGTAACTGCAGTATAATTATATGTAATGAATATATAAATAAGAAAAATTTAAAGACATGAATAAGACTTACTTGAAGAAAACTATGTAAATTAATGTATACATGTAAGATAAAGGTGGCAGTTCTCTTGTTTTGTTTTGTTTTGTTTTGTTTTGTGACAAGGTCTCACTGTAGTTCAGCCTGGCCTTGAACTCACTATGTATTCCAGGCTGGCCTCGAACTCTAACCAGTCTTTCTGCCTCAGCCTCCTGAGGCCTAATCATCATGCCTGACTTGAATTTTTTATTTCTTAAAGTGCTCCAGTCCCTACAAATTTCTCCTTGTCCCATTTCCTTTTTCCTTAGAATTGCTCATTTTCTAACCTTAAAAACACCTTTAAGGCTTTTTTGTTGTTTTTTGTTTTTTGAGACAGGGTCTCACTTTGTAGTTCAGGCTGGCCCTGAGCTGACTATGTAGCCCAGGCAAGCCTTGAACTCAGCAGTTCTCCTACCTCTGCCTACTAAGTGCTGGGATTACAGGCGTGAGCCACCACGCCTGGCATTGTGGTATGTGGTAACAGGGATTGAACTCGGGATCTTGTGCTTTTGAGGCAGACGCTGAAACCACTGAACTAAGTCCCCGGCCCTTTAAGATGGTTTTAAAATGTAGATTTAATAATTTAAACACACTAAAGGAATTACTATGTAGAGTTTCTTTTTAATCAACTTAGCTAATTACTCTTTTTTTTCCCTACAATATTAAGTCTGTCCAACCCTGAGTAGAAACAAAATTAAAATACAAAGACCCCAATCTTAAAGTATCTACATGGTTTCTTTTGATTTTAAAATTCTGTCATATGTACATTAAGGTAATGAGGGGACCATTATATCTAAATGGATATATAGTGCTTTTCAGTTATTTAATATTGATTTATTAGAACTAAAAATGTAAGCCTTGGTAAAAGTCACAATTTTTAGGCATTTCTAAATTGAAAAAAATGGATGATGTGTGATCATTGGAAGAATTAAATAAAACTTAGAAGCATAAATTTTGTGTGCATAGTATTACATCTTTCTGAATGAATATAAGTATATTTTATTTTCACAGGACATTAAAGGACTTAGCAAGAAAAGAAAGATGTATCCTGAAGATAAACCTTTATCATCTGAGTCATTGTCAGAATCTGATTATATTGAAGAGGTGAGTAAAAGAAATGGAAGTTGTTCCATTTCAGAGTAAGTTTCACATTTTTCTGGAAGACAATTATATGACTGTTTTGATAATTTAACTATATTCCCACACTGTTCCAATCTGAAGTATTTTGTTTTTCTAATTTTTCCTATCGTACTACAGTCTGATTACACGAATGAGTTTGTATAATGTACAGCAAATTGGAACCCAGTATTTGCTCCCATGGCTAAAGATAGAACATTTCACATGTCATGCAACTTGTTTTGTTTTTGTAGTTATAGCATAGAAAGGTTTAGAAGAATGTTGGCCCAACTTGGTTTGCTGCCTATTAAACCAAGGAGGGTTTTAACTTCATCTCTGCAGTCCCTGTCAGGTTCTGCACTCATACAATTAGAACCCATTCTTACTGATTAAGCTATCTTTAAAGCACTTCTTGATCTTGGTTTTCTCATTTGTTAAAAAGGAGCCTGGCAGGGCCAGAGATTTAGGTCAGTGGTTCCGGCACCTTCCTGGCAAGTGCAAGATCCATGGTTCAATCCCGGTAACTACTTACAACAATACTGGTCATGGTGATTCACACCTACCAGCAATCAGTACCATATACCAGTGCCGGCTGTGGTGGCCCACGCTTGTAATCCCAGCACTTGGGAGGCAGAGGCAGGAGGATTGCTGAGTTTGAGGCTTGCCTGGATTCCATAGTGAGCTCAGGGCCAGCCTCAAATACAAAGCAAGACCCTGTCTCAAAAAAAAGGAGCCTAGCAAATTACTGTAATAGCCAGGTGTGGTGGCTTATGCCTATGATCCCAGCACTGGGGAGGCAGAAGCGGGAAGATTGCTGAGAGTTCGAGGCCAGCCAGGGCCACAGAGTTAGTTCAGGACCAGCCTGTACTACACTGAGACCCTGTCTCAAAAAAACTAAAAGCAAATTACTTGTAAGACATAAGTGAGATAGACATTAAGTTACAAAGAGCCTTATGCAACACCTTGGACAGAGGAGACAGTCACCAAATTTGGTAAACAGTAAACTCTAACCTAAGGTTGCCTCAAGTCGCTGGTTCTCAAAGCTGCAGCTGGTGTGCGGAGTGAGTCGTCTGCTTGGCGGTGGTGCGGCCTAACGAGCTGCAGTTTGGGCTCTCCTTAACACAGGGAGCTGAGTGCGAACTGGTTTTTCCCGACTCCGAGTCACCTCTGTCCCCGCACACTCCTGCTTCCACCTTGCCCGGCTCTGTGTCTACCCTGTCCCCTACCTGCCACTCCCTGAGCCTCGACCTTCTGTTCGCACCTGTCTTCTTTCTGACTCCACTGCCCGGCATCTGGAAGAGCGGCCTAATCCTGGCAGGCCTCTTGCCCCATTCTATAGCAGTATTTTATAAATCTTCCTGAGATGAAATTCATTGCTAGTTTAAACTGTTGCACTGATTTTTATATTGCTGTCCTCTAACAGAAATGTAGAGAGAAGGAAATCTTGTGTAATTTTATAAAGTTATATTGTTGTATAAATGCTTTTGTGTGGTAACAGCAGAAAAGAGTCTTAAAACAAAATGGAGGAAATAGCTGATACATTTATGTCCTTTAGAAACTACTCGTCAGCATTGCCACCAGTGTGACATTTTCTAGAATGGTGGACAAAATTGAGTAAAGCTCTGAATGGAATTAAGGTCTGTCTTCCCTCTCGTTATAAGTTATTTGCATCCCTGGAGCATGCGTTGTACCTCAGAATCCTGAGCAAACCACTTGTATGTATCGCTGCGACCCACTCCTGCCTGTATCGTCAGCCAGTTGGGCACCGGCTCCTTGACAGATCTGTGACCAGCATGTCGAGCAAGGGCCACGGCTGACAGCAGCCCATACAGCGAACTGCACAGTCAGGGCAGCAGTCAGACAGTTTAAACTCTGGCTTGTATGACTTACATTCATTATGTAGTAAGTAAAGCTTATGATAAAATATATTCAGAAGTAACATTTAATATACATGAGCTTTAGTATATTTAAATCCAGTACATCACACTTTATAGCTCAGAACAGAATGGCGTGATGCTTGCTATTTAGAAGGATTGGAGGGAGGTGCACGGAGTTGAACCCAGGGCCTCCGTGCTCTCCCAACCAAGCTACATCTCCAGGAGTTTTCATTTGGACACAGGTGCTGAGGCTGGCTGGGAACTTGCAGTCCTTCTGCACAGGTGTGCCATCAAGCCAACTCACAAAATGAGTTTGTTGTTGTTGTTGTTTGAGACAGGATCTCACTTCGTAGTTCAGGCTGACCCTGGGATCACTATGTAGCCCAGGCAAGCCTCAAACTCAGCAATCCTCCTGTCTCTGCCTCTGCCTCTGCCTCTGCCTCTGCCTCCCAAGTGCTGGGATTATAGGCATTGAGCCACCACGCCCGGCACACAAAATGAGTTTTAATCAGTTGCTGTATGCTGAGCATACTGTATGTACAGCTACCACTGTGGATGCCGTAGATTAAGAGACACACCTGCCGCGTTCCAGGCGTCATTTCCTTTTAGAGGGGAGGGTGAGGGAGGGCTCAGTTCCTGTCTGTTGTTTCAGAGCTCGTGTTGTTTTCCACACGGTGCTTTTCCTGAGTGCTGACTGGGATTGAGAGGCTCTCTGGAGCTCTAAGAATCTGTATTTCCTGTTCTTATTTATTTTTCATGAAAACCTTATCTATATGGTGTGATTTGGTTGTAAGAATGATTATGAGTATAACTTTTGAAGATCCAATGTACACATACTAGGAAATGAAGAAAGGGCATTGAGTACAAATTACGTGTTTGTGTCTCTTCACAAAAATTTCCACTTTTTAGGTACGAGCGAAAAAGAAGAAAAGCAGTGAAGAACGAGAAAAAGCAACAGCAAGTATCTCTTATGTTTTTATATGACAACAGCAGAGTCATTTCAGTTTACTGTAAACTGAGCTGTGCTGATAAAGCCTGATTGAATCACTGGGACCAAGTAAATGGCTGGGAAAGGCCTGGAGTAAGCGCTGCTGGTGTAGGCCAGAGGAAGAATGCGCGGTAGCCAGCCTGTGTCCACCCCGGGGCCTCATGGTTAGAAAGAAGAGGGGAAACTGTTATTTGATGTTTTTAAGTTACAATCAAGTATGGCTTAGGCAGAACCTCGAATAACAGAAAAGGCCTCTTGAAGCACTGGCTACCATGAAAAAGAGGCCAGAAAAACCAACAGAAGACACACAAATACCAAGGATTCTGTTAATAATTATGAAAACCATGTCCTCCATTATGCAAATTCAGAGATAGGAAAGGAAAAAGAGGATGGAAGAACTAAGGACAGGGGCAGCCGTGTCATATGAGAAGACGACCCAGAGAGAGCTGACTAGGCCGGAGAGCAGCACTCCCCGTCAGCAGCTCGTGTAAGGGTCCCCTGGCCACGCGTCATGGCATTGTTGCCTGGCATGTGTGGCTCAGAGGTAACGGTGTGTCTGCTTGTGACCCTCGTGGCCGGAGGCCTGGTTTTGTTTTTTCTGTGCAGGGAAAAAGACTACCCTGGGCTGACTGGCCTCACTGTGGCTCCCCATGCGCAAGGTTCCACCTGGCACACCTCCGCTGTGGCCTGGCCAGCACGCAGTGGGTGGGCCCTGAGGCTGCAGGGGCTTCTGGAAAGCCCTGGGCTGTGCCTCAGTGCCATCAAGAGCGAGGGCACACTGGCCCGGAGCCTGCCCTGGCACTGCAGCAGGGTGGAGGGCAGCCACTGTCTGAGGAAGTAAAATTCAGCTGAAGTCGGATGTACAGCAAAGAGCCAGTGTTGTGCAGCCCAAAAGGAGGGAGCCTGGGGTGCACGGAGGAGTGGGGGGTGCGCAGGGAGGCGCTCGATGCATCTGAGGAACCATAAGGTGACATTTCTGGGACCTGGTGTCCAAGGACTAGCGAGGGTGAGACCGACAAGGAAGCATGGGCATGTCGTGTGGCGTCATGGTTGGTTTTAATCAGAATGTTATGAGGAACTTGGAGGATTTAAACAAAAGGAGACCTGAATTTGTGATGTTTGTGCCAGGGTCAGCAGAGGTGAGTGGACCCGGGGAGGAATGTTGGACTATAGTGCTGGCAGTAAAAGTGGTGCTGGCCAACTGGATTTGAGACATGTTTTTGGACTTAGATGGTAGGGCTTGCTAGGTGCTTTTGGATGTAAGAATGAAGTTTTTTTAAAAAACAAAGGTAGCATCTATTCTTTGAGTTAAGCAAAATGGTAGGTAGTCCCATTTACTAAAACGCCTGAGAAAGGATTTGGGACAAAATTAAGTTTGTTGTTCCAGTGATTTTAGATATGCTTATTAGACATCTAGATATTTCTCAACAAGGCTCTTAAAACTCTTTGTTGAAAGCATAACAATGATGTGAAGCTACAGGCGTCTTTGATTCTTCCACAGAATGTAAGGCGTGACTGAGAGAGCTGTGGAAAGAAGGGAAGGCAGGCCCAGAAAGGTGGAGGACAGGAAATAAGTCTTGGTAGAAAAGCAGCAGGGTGAGGGGGTGGAGAAGAGAAGTGTTTGTGTTTGAAGAGTGGTCACTTAGTTTTCAAAGCCCAGGAGCTAGGGAGGTTGCTTAGTGGTGGTGCTCTTTCCACCATCAAAACACCCTGCTTCAGGCTCCTAGCACCGAAATAAATGAATGAAGGGCCAATTTATAAGGTTTTGGACCATGTAGAAGTGCCTGTGAACTTAAGTATGTGCTAGAAAAAAGGATGTGAAAGTCACATCAGTGCTGTGGAGCTGGAGATGATCACTGGTGGCACCAGTGACAGGCAGCAGACAGGAAGAGCCGCCATTTGTCTCACTGCTTTTTGTTCTCTTGTCTGTACGCTAACAGTTTGGTGCCATCTTTAAGTATCTGTATTTCTAGAAATTCTGCTTACAATCCGGTAGAAACACTCAGGAGAGTTGGAGATTGACAGAACCCTAGCTCCTTTTACCCACTTGGAATTTGACTACTCTTCCTAGGCATCAGTAGCATTTCCCTTTAAAATCAAGCATTTCTTTTCCTAAGTGAAACACTTTTCAACTATACAGCATTTTATCTTAGTGAGTTGGTGTTAATGATTTGTCTGAGCACTGCAAATGTGCTTCTGCTTACTTTAAAATAGCAAATTTAATTTTTATTTTATTTGAAAACTGTTTACCAATATATATACTGTGGTGTGATAGCAAAGCATAATTGATGATGTAATCAGCAACTGCAATTTCTTATTTTTAAAAATTACATAATATAAAGTTATAAAATTATATAACAAGCCGTGCCCACTTGTAATCCCAGCACTCAGGATGCTAAGGAGGAGAATCACTATGAGTTGAAGACCAGTCTGGGCTGCATAGTGAATTCAAGGCCAGTCTAAACTACACAGCAAAAATCTGTCTTACCATCGGAAAAAAATGATATAGTATGAAGTGTAGCAGTTGATGGCATGATTCATTGCATTTATTTTCTGCAGAAATGTGGTAGAAGCCGTGGTAACATGCTAATGTCTTAAAGAGTTTTCCCTGTCCTTCTAAATCTGGACATGAACTCAGTCTTAATATGCTACTCTTATTGATCCTCTTTGAGAAATGTTTGGAATAGTTTACTTAGTTATATGGATTGAAGTAGCTTAGAAGTACCGCAGGAAAAATATTCTTAATTTACATTTTTTTATGTAGTATCTAACATTGAATTATCTTTACAGGAAAAAACAAAAAAGAAAAAGAAGCATAAGAAACACAGTAAGAAGAAGAAAAAGAAGGCTGCTAGTTCAAGTCCTGACTCACCATAACATAACAAAAAAACCAGGATTCCCCTATAAAGAAAGTGCAATGTCTAAGGAAATTTCAACTGTGAAAATTATGATATATTTACTAAAATGCATGACTTTTCTTGTTTTTAGAATTGTCCCTGGACTATTCAGTAGCCACACAGATGCGCCATGTGAAGGGCCATAATTGTCGCTTGCTGCTTCAACATCTTTTGCTCCAGTGCGTGAGAACCTCGGGAGACAGTCCACTGCAGTCGTACAGTGATTGAGACATTTGGGAGTAAAGCTAATATTTTTGACTAGAAGTATCTAGTGATAAATCAGCAGAAATGGAATCTGGCTGCATCTTTAAGATGTAATCAGAAAAGGCCAGATGACTCTAGTTAATTTTGTTAAGTAGGGATTATGTTAATATGTTGAAATCCTTACTCTGTAGATAAGTGTATTTTAATCCCCCCCCATATAGTTTTATTTACCTCGGGAAGGAGATTTGAGGGTGGAGGGAGGGATGGTTTGCTATCTCCTTAGCTAGCAGAACAGTGTGCCTTGGACCCCCGCACAGCCTACTTTTGTGGACGCAGTAGCCATGCTGACTGGGGAGGTCGGAGCTGGAACCGGCGGTCCTGCCCTTTACTGAGCTCACAGACATCGTGGGCTTTGTCATGTGCTGCCCTCTGTGGACCAGAGACACAGCCTGTGCAGCCTGAGAACGCCCCGGAGCTCTGGGCTTCCCTCCACATCAGTAACAACTGAATGTTTTTTAGCTTTAGAATGTGTTACACCGTTTGAATTAATTTTTGACTCTACTTTGGCTTCGGAGAGGAATTGTTTCATATAGACACTGGTACTTTTTGAACTTAATAGCTAAAGATTCTAAAGTGCATGTTTTATACTGTTGAGTTTTAACCAGTCAGGAAAAATTTTATGTAACCAACCATAGTTACTTTATTTTTTTCTATGAATGTTGTTTAGGCTGCGATGTTTAGCTTTTGTTAACTTTTATTCTCGCTGTCTCAAGTTCCTTACTATGTTTAATGGCACCCTTGCCAAGATATTTAGCATGTAAAAGGAGGTTTTGATTTTTTGTTTTTAAACAGCTTCATATTGAAGCTGAAACTTATAAACAAGTTGAGTGGCAGACCTGGTATGCTGTATCTTGTTACATAAAGCTGTTGCCAGAATCTTAGTAAATACAATGTTTTAAAAGTTTGTCGTCTTTGTATATTAATAACAAATTATGACAAGTTAAATTTAAGTGAGAATTGTATTACTGCTCTTCTTGTGTCATATTTTACTAAGATTTTGTGCCTCACATCTCTTACTGAATTATTAGGAATGTTAAATGGAACTGATTTTTCATTTTACATTTTTATATAATCAGGTAATATGAAATATAATTTGATGTACAATTTTGCCTGTTACAGAGGGTGTGCTAAAATAGTGGTATATATGCACAGAACATTTTGGCATGACAAGAAGCTGAATAAATAGCTATTTTACTTAAAAATAGCTGTGTGCGTATGTCCCTTTAGGTCACAAGTAAAGATGTAAAAATAAATACTATTTGGTTTTAGTAGTAGATACAGTACATATTCACTTTTTTTTTTTTTTTTTTTGAGACAGGGTCTCACTTTGTAGTTCAGGCTGGCCCTGAGCTCACCATGTAGCCCAGGCAGGCCTCCAACTCAGCAGTCCTCCTGCTTCTGCCTCTCGAGTGCTGGGATTACAAGAGTGAGCCACCACGCCTGGCACTGTGGTATGTGCTACTGATTAGTGGTGGGCGTAAGTCACCACGCCCACTATTGTTGTATGTGGTTACTGGGAATCCAACCAGGGACCTTGCACTTGCTAGGCAGGCACAGGAACCACTGAGCTAAATCTCTAGCCCCTATCTTCATGTTTTTAGCTATGAGAACAAGACATTTCTTTCTGAAATTTATTTAAATAGTATACTTAATGCTGCCTAATATGTCCTAATAAGAGAGATACCTGCATACTCTTCAGTACAGAGAAAATTAGGAAAATTTTACATCCCAAAAGAAAGTTTCTCCAAATTGTTATTCATGAACATGCTAAAATACTAAAAAGTTTCCTAGGGCATTGATGAGTTTTTCTGTGAATATAAAAGTGTACCTTTACAGATTGGGAATATGGCATTTACAGCTGGCTAGAAGAACCACTCACAAGACTGGAGAAAAGGAAAGTAAGTTTTTTTTTCAGATTCTTGACCTGGATAAACATGTTTTTTCATGGTTCTTCTGCTGGTGATTTTCCAGTCTTCTAATAAGGTATAGAAAGGATATTTACGGGGTCATGTCAGTTATATTTATTCCATATTTGTTACAGTGCACGACTTAGTAACACATCTTGTCCCTCCACCAAGCTACTACTCTTCTTTCTCGAGTAACATCATCTTAATTTTAGAAACCCAAGACATACTGTTTGAATACGGTACTAGGATAATTGCCAAAAATAGTGGTGGGTTTCAGAATGGAATGTCCTACCCAGTTTTCATCACTTTAGATTTCTTTGGTTACCTTTGTATATTTAGGTGTTTTAAGTACCATATGAAGTACCTAATTTTATTTTATGCAGAATATAGGTTCATATTCCTTCAGTCAAGATACACACACTAAAACCCATCCCTGAACTTTCAGTCTTCTTACAGTTTACAGTGGAATAGTGGAGAAACCATGTGAGCACTGCTGGTCTGCAGCCTTGGTGACAGGTTCACTGTCACAACTTGCCACATTTTAGCGTAAAGCCTATGGGCATTCCTGCTATTTACATAAGGAAGGTTTTGGAAAGTTCTCACACACAGTTGTCTCTGCCTTGTATCTTAAGAAGAAGTGAGCTGGGTTAGGCTGTAGCTCGGGCAGAGCATAAGGCCTGGGTTTATTTCCCAGGACTCCCCCCTAAAAAATGTTTTGGTAAGAATGTTGCACCCTAAGGCTAGGGATTCAGCTCAGTGGTAGAGCAGTTGCTTTGCAAAGCCCAGGGTTTGATCCCTGGTACAAGAATAAATCCAAAAAGAATATTGCCGCCTAAATTCTAAAAATCATTTTAACATGTTTTCTTGACTTACACAGTAAAAGCCAGCACACGTAGACTGGAAGATGTTAGTTCTTCACCTGGATTCCTCAGGAGAGGAGAGATGAGTTGGAACAGGCTCCGTCTTGACCCACCTTGGCACAGCCTCACTCTGCTCTCCTCTCGGTCAGGTCGGAGTTGGAGGCATAATGTGACGGATGTTCTAGAAGCCCCCAGCTGAAGCCTTCCTCTGGATTTCCTGAGAAGATGCTTAGTTCAGAGAAGGTTGTAACCTTTGAAGGAACTGTTCTAACCTGGGACAGAAGCTGCAAGAATAAGGTCTTTCTAATTTTAGCTACTATGTATTCAAATAGAGAGGCAAACATTTGCAGTTTTTCCTGAGGAAATAAAACAGCAGTCGTAGGAAACATCACTGCAGGTGGTGTTGCGCCCCAGAGGAAAGGTACGTGTTGGGATTGCAGTTTCAGGTTGCCTAACAGTGGTAGCGAGATTGCTGCATAGCCGAGGAGTGGTGCCCATTGTTGCATATTTTCCAGCTACTCGAGAACCTTCTGTTCTGTTGCCGTGGTCACACTCTGTTGGGACTGGATAGCAAACTCTGGAATTAGCGGTAGCTCAGAGCACCCAGGCCTGGAGCTGGACCCTGGGAAGTCTGCGTGTCCTAACGCCACATTCAGCATGGAACGGGGGGCTCTGAGGAAACTGGTGGAATCCATTAGTAAAACTGCCAAGAGCTGTGAGTGCTGAGCCATCTTCCCCAGTGCATGAACAGGAAACAAAGACAGACATCCTTGCTAGATGTTAATCAGTACTTTGTAACCCTAAAAGAAGCTTCATTTCTGTCTGATAATTTGGCCATTTTAAAAATGGGTCAGCAAGTGAACAACTGTGCACGTAGAGAATCTTTTAAGCCTGAGGCGTCCTAGGAATGTACCTGGTGACTTGAGAAGACCAGATTGGGAAGTTCCATGACATAAATACTAGAGTTATCTGCCAGCTGAGGCCTGATTACAGCCACACTGACATGTAATGAATTTTGAATTACAAAAGTTTCCTTTAGCCAATTCCCTGAGGCATTTTTTTGGAGGGAGGAGGAGCATAACGGTGTACAGGCTTCAGATATGGAGGAAACAGCGTGGGGTCCCTGTACAGCGGCCGTGTGTGCTTGTTCCAGCTGCCTGAGCGCCAGGTGTGACGCTGCCCCAGTCCCAGGCCGGCCAGGAGCACCGGTCTGAGCTCACACAGAAAGCTACTCAATTTGCCAGGTTTTCTTCTGTCCTTGCCCTGAGAGATTTCACAGACCTGACAGTGGTCCTGACTGACGGTTCCCGGTGAGTCAGGCGTGGAGGTGACACTGTCAGCCAGTTAGTCTCATTGAGCACGTCTGTTTCCTTGGCGACCCCGGGAGGACAGGGCCACCTTAACTCTCACTGTAGGTGTTTGCTTCCGTTCCAGGTAAGATTTTAGATGATTTAAATCCCTCAAAACGCCTAAAGGGTTGTTTCCAGAAGTCTCTACTGTAGGTTTAGCTGATGCTGCATAAGAAATACTGCTTTCTCAATGGAACCTAAGCTTTCAAACATTCTGAAGGAAATTCCGCATACTTTTAAATCTCACTCCTCCGTCTTGTTGAAATAGTTTTTAGCCATGTCTGTTGTGATGTTTAACTTCTTATTTGAAAGCAATTCCCTGAGACCTGCAGATAAGAAAGAACATGTAATACTTGACCAGGGGCATCATGTTTCATGTCGACTTTCTCAAAGATAGAGAAACCAGCCTTTTGTCTACAGTTGCAGAGGTGGTGAATTTTTCTAGTAAAGGCAGAGGTGGTGGGCTGAAGTAGGAGGATCTCAGGTTCGAGGCCAGTTGGGCAACTTAGAGAGACCCTGTCAGAACCAAACTGACAGAGGGATGGATGTCAGAGCTGGGGACAGAGCTCAGAAGGAGGCCCAGGACACAATCCCTAAGACTGAAAACTTTTTTGAATTTAATGTAGCTCATTCGAGTGTTGACCAGGATATACACTGACCTTCCTCTTACAACCGAGATTTTTGGTTTTGGAACAGGGCCAGCCGTGGACTCGATACTCCTGTGTCAGCCTCTCAGTGGAGTTCAGTTCCTAGCACACAGAGCTAAAGAGAATTGGTACAGCTCCAACTCCTCAGGCCCCAGAGGGGCTTGTCTTTATTATTTCTCTTTGTGTACAAAATTCTCATAGTCCCACGTTTCAGGAAGTTGAAGTCATTCTTCCTGGCCTTCACTTTAGAGCTTCTTGGGAGGAAACCTTCGTAATTTATTAGGCCTCAAGGTCAAAAAGTTTCTCTAGTCAACATCTGCCAGTACACAACTGCTCAGACCCTCATAAAGCTGCCTCCAGAGACCTCGCAAGGAAAATTCCTGACCATTGTAGTCATCACCACTTCTTCCCAGACAGATTTAGAAAGTTTTCTGCTCTAGAGCTAGTAAAATTCATGGCTGCTAGTGTACTGCTCGCTACAGCTGCACTGTTCAGTGCTATAACCAGGAACTGCATGGGATTATATGAAACATATTAGCCATTTTTCTGGGGTCACTGAAGTGAACAGCACAGATAACAAAATGTTTTAGGAAGTTCTGTTGGATAGTGTTGCTGTAGACACAATTCTAGTCCCTTTTCCAAACAATGGTGTTTTAATCTAGTGGGGAGCAAGGGAAAACAATCCTTTCTGGGTGCATTGGCTTTATGGGTGCATGCGTACAAGACCTGCAGTCTCCTGAGGCTCCAGGCTTAATTTAGTGTTGTGCCATCACTGAGGTTTTGAGTTTTTAATTTAGTTTTTGCTTTTTGTTTTCCTAGTACAGTAAGTCCCTGGTTTACAAATGAGTTCTGTTGTAGGAGACTATTTTAAGTTGGATTCATTCAGTTTGACACAGTGAGTCTTCCATAGTACATCTGCAAAAGTTTGCAACTCGAATGGTTCTGACCTTCTGTACTAGGGATTGAACTCAGTTCTTTGCACTAAGCTAGAGTCCCTGATTTTTTTTTCTTAATTTTTTAAATTGAATTCTTTACCCTGATTTTTCATTCATTTTTGATTATTTTTATTTATTATTTGATTTATTTCACTTCTTTTGATTATTTCATTTATTTTTTATTATTTTGATTTATTTATTATCTTGGTAAGTTTCCTGGGCTGGATTCAAACTTACTCTTCCTGCTCAGCAGCCCAGAGTGCTGGGGGTCCAGGCCTGTGCCAGCCTACCCAGCTGTCACTGACTTAATGTCTCAAGACTAGTGGTGGCAAACCTATAGAATGCGTGCTGCAGTGGCTGAAAGCTCTAAAAGGTTCACCATCTTGATGATCTTTAAAATGATTCCTAATCATATCATTATCTGATAAAAGATCATTTTGGGATCTAGAAAGTGGGACTCATTTACCATATTTTGCAGTATCTACAACTTCAGTGTTTTAAATTTGACAAGTACTCCAGTTTACAAGTGGCTAAAAGATGTTTATAGTTCCCAGCACCCAAACACAGCAGCTGTGGGAAGGAAAAACTAGCATCTTCAGTGGGGACACCTGGCCAGGTAACTTAACCAAGGAGTCACAGTCAACACCCAGTGATCCTTGTGTCAACTGAGAAACTGCATGAAAACAATACAAGAAGTCTGTACTACCTTTGTATCTATATAAATATAAAGACTACTTTAAACTAGAAAGTTTTCCAAACTAAATAATGCTACTCAAATTACTCCAAACTGCATGTCATAGACTGCACTCACATCCAAGCTGTTTTTCCATATTCTAAACAAGAAAGCTGTCAAAGTTTCTTAAGTCCCAAGAGCTGCTTCCCCTTTTATGACCTAGCCATGTAAGTTATGGGCACTCACTGCCCCTGTACTCGATTAAAGGAAATGATCATAAAAGCCTCACTAGTAATAGTGAAAAGAAGAGGCCTAGACCCCATCTCTAAAGAGAAGGATGAAAGCCACACTGTAAGGAGAGCGTGCCCGAGGGATTAGATGGTAGTGATCATCCAGGAAATACAAATAGCCGCAAGAATTTACGGTCAAAGTGGTTTTCCTTAAACAAATCAGATAACCTGTGGCCAAACTTTTAGTAAGTTGCCTCATTGTGAGAAAAGTCAATCCTGCCGTCTAGCAGAGAGAGGGTTCTCAGAGCACGGCTGCCAGACTTTTCTCTCTTAACCGGTGTATTGTAGCCATGAGGACAGGAACCATGATGGATATATAACAGTTTGAGTCTTATTCAGGACGTCATGGTTACAACATGAAATCATACTAAGCAAGGAGTAGGATTTGGTTCATAAAATAGTACTACAAGGCGCCTTTATAATTCCTTATTCTTTAGATTTCTAATTCCTACCTTAAAAACCAAGTCACTCTTCTGACCACATTCGCTTGAGTAACTTTAAATGACCTCAGAATCAACTTCTAACGCCCATCTCCAGTCTAAAAGTGAAAGGGAAGAAGAGGAAACGAGGAGTAGTGACCAGCTCTCCTGACTCCTAATTCTCTCAAGTCATCTTCGAGTCCCAGAGTCAGGCTTGTAGAGAATGAGGCCTCTCGGCAACCAGCCAGAACTGCCCAGTTAGAAGTGAGAACACTGAGGCGAAACACAGCAATTCAGGATGGTAATGAATCCGATGCTCCCAACGCGCAGAGCCTAACCCCGTGTGTCCGGTCGGGACGGCGCGCTCCGGGGTCCTGTCTCACTGTCTGGAGTGAGACGCGCCTCAGTGAACCGAGTTCCTTCGGAAGCTGCAGATCTCGTGGGTGCGAAGCCTGATTTTCCACAGCACCTCCGCCCCCCCCCCCAGCTGTTCTGTCCCTATCTCCACCTCCTTCGCCAAAGCCCCGTCCTTTCATCCCCGGCTTCCGGGCTGCCAGCCTTTCCCCTCAGTGCCACTCGGCCCGACAGTTTCCTGACCCTGTCACGGTCTCCGGTTCTCACCTGTGCTGCGCAGGAGTCCAGGCAGCTCACGGCTGGGAGGGCCGTTAGCCGTTCGGGTTCCGCCGGCCCAGGAATCTGCATCTGTAACAAGCACGGAGCACCGGAGAAGAGGCCGCCTCTTGCCGTCCGAAACCCGGCACCATGAGAAAGAGCCGCTGGGCAGCGAGCGCCAGTCCTCGGAGCAGGCGCTCCAGACCAGCCTCGGCCCTCGGCCGTTTCCAGCTCCGCCCCGACTCCATCCCTTTCCTTTGCTCACGTTCACTTCGCCTGCGTAACACCCCCCTTTCTTACCACACTCCGCACACTCCTTCCCGAACTGCGAGTCTTCCACGGGCCAGTTCAAAGATTTCTCCAGGAAAATAGCACAGTGCCTCTTTCTTCACATACTACTTTCTCTGTTCTTTCTTTCCTCTTTTTCTCCCTTCCGTTCTTCTTCTTTTTTTTTTTTTTTTTTTTTTTTTTTTTTTTTTTTTTTTTTTTTTTTTTTTTTTTTTT
>PVIC010021098.1:0-28697 GCA_004025085.1 Thryonomys swinderianus | reverse complement strand
CCTGAGTTCGATCCCCGGTTACCACATATAACGCTGGGCGTGGTGGCTCACGCCTGTAATCCCAGCACTCGGGAGGCAGAGACGGGAGGATTGCTGAGTTCGCGGCGGCTTGCCTGGGCACCATAGTGAGCTCAGGGCCAGCCTGAACTACAAAGCAAGACCCTGTCTCCAAAAATAAAGCAAAAAAAAAAAAAAAAAAGATATATCAGGTACAAGTACAGAGCCAGGGATTCAGCTCAGTGGTGCTACATCTACCTTGCAAGCACAATGTCCTGAGTTTGATTCATGGTACCGCACACACACATATACACATAAACACAAAGATATATCATGCACAGGTACAAATTCCTTTGATAAATGTGATCATTATACATCTAAAGTGTACCAAGAAACAAAAAATGTAAAAAGGAAGAGATAAACTACAACCAAGTACAGGTATCTCAGTAACATTTCAGCAATCTCAATGAGTTTCCATTTAGATTTTGTTGGATAAATAAAAATATTCACCTTCAAAAATATAATATAGTTCCTGAAGTCCTTTATCCAAGAAAATAGAGTGAACACACAAAGTTCATCAATAGCAATGAAGTATACCTTTCCACAGAACTGCATCTCACAGGTCTAAAATTAAAATGCAAAACCTAAATTTGTAACAATTCTTTATAATTCATCCTTTAAAAATGTACTAAATATATATCTTACATATATGTGATAAATACATTTTCCAAAGGCAGTAGCTTAGACTTAAGTATCTATAGCCCTTGATATTCCAGATAATAAAAATGTAACCCAATGAATATTCTTTACAGGATTTCTTTTCTTTTCTTTTTTTTGAGACAGGGTCTCGCTTTACAGGTCAGGCTGGCCCTGACCTCAGTATGTAGCCCAGGCAAGCCTCAAACTCAGCAATTCTCCTGTCTGCCTCCCAAATGCTGGGATTACAGGAGCCACCACGCCCAGCACTGTGGTAATGTGGTACTGATTGCTGGTGGACGTGAGTCACCACGCCCAGCATTGTTATATGTGGTTACTGGGACTGAACTCAGGACCTTGCGCTTGTGAGGCAGGCATTGGAACCACTGAGCTAAATCTCCAGCCCTAGGATTTCTTTTTTAAAATAAATCCAAGTTCTGAAAAATAAACAACTAAAACTATGCCCTGATTGATGAACTTCCTAGTCTACGATCTATAATTCAGTTTTATTTCAAATGCTCTTCACTCCTTCAGCAGATATAACATATATCCTCCTTGTTCTTAAAGAAAAATGCTCAATATTCTTCTTATTGTTCATCCTTTGGGCAAAACTGTTCCAAACACAAGCTTCTCCCATACTCCAACATAGCTGTGTAGCAATGACACACCTAGACCCTTGGCCATGGAAAAGGAATCTATAGCCATATTCTCTCATCTAAATTCAATACATCTACTAAATATGCATGATTCTTCAGCACAGTCACAAGTAGGCTACTCCAACGATGACAGCAAAATGATATAATGTGTCACTTTGCCAGCAAGCACTAAAACCTTCCAAAGTCTCCCTTGCATGCATCACTGTATTCGAGCTTTATCAAGAGGAAAAGGACTCAGAAAACAGGATGTTTTAGCTCTTCCATAAAATTCTATGGGAGGGCCAGAGGGTTAGCTCAGTGGTTCTGGCGCCTGCCTCGAAAGCTCAAGGTCCTGAGTTCAATCCCCGGTAACCACATAGAATGCTGGGCGTGGAGACTCACGCCCACCAGCAATCAATACCACATACCACAGTGCCGGGTGTGGTGGCTCGCGCCTGTAATCCCAGCACTTGGGAGGCAGAGACAGATTGCTGAGTTTGAGGCTTGCCTGGGCTACATAGTGAGCTCAGAGCCAGCCTGAACTACAAAGCAAGAACCTTTCTCAAATAAAATAAAATAAAATAAATAAAATTCTATGGGAAAAGAGGCATAAAGGCACTGACTACCAATACTTTGACAACGTAAGTATTCCTCATCTTATGATAATTTCCAAATGCATTTCAACTGAACTTGTCTGAAAAGAACCACCCACTCCTCATCTTATGATAATTCCCAAATGCATTTTAACTGGACTTGTCTGAAAAAAACCACTCACTCCCTAAGGGGAAAAAATGATTCTGAAAATTAAAGAGAAGTTTGCTTTACATTACAAGCCACAGAGTCAAATGTGGAATAAGGCAGCTCACAGTTGTGAGGAAGAAAGCAGAGTCAGATATGGAAGTAATATGTCAACCACAAATGAGCAGAGTAGGAGACTTCTAAGTACATGGTGACTGACCCAAAGTATAAAAAAAGTTCAGCACATTTTAATTAACTATACTTTGACTACACATATGACAATGTAGGTTGCCAAGATACAAAAACTCCTTGGAAAGAAGAACCTGTAGGCCAGATTGATACTTGTTTTTCTTTGAAAAGAGAAACAGGCATCACAGAGCTGGGCTGTGGTATCTTTTGCTAATATGTGCATTCATCAAACCTAAAATGAAATTGCAATGTATTGTCTTAAGAGAAGTTCATGCACATGAGAAGCACAAGTAGAAGTATAATGGCAACAAAAGTCAAGTTTTCTCAATTATAAAATCCAAATGCTTTGAAATGTGCAAGTATTTTTATAACTCATTTGGCAGCACGCCCTGGTCTGACTTGAACCTGGAAGTATTTTTGTAAGTCTTGACAATTCATTTGGTATCAAAACCCTCACCTGAATGGATGTGAGAATAGTCTTTATCCTACTGACTGCAACTGTTCATTTCACTGCAGAAATATTAATGTGGGGGGGAAAAAGGAAACAAAGTTTATGTATATAGGGGGTGGAAGGTTGTAGAAAGGGCAGGAGAATGGGAAAAAATGAGAATCAAGATGTGCCAGGTGGGCCAGAGATTTAGCTCAGTGGTTCCAGCACCTGCCTAGCAAGCCTAAGGTCTCTGGTTCAATCCCTGGTAACCACATACTGGGTGTGGTGTCTCGTGCCTGCCAACAATCAGATATCACAAATGCTGGGCTTAGTGGCTCACGCCTGTAATCCCAGCACTCAGGAGGCAGAGGCAGGAGGACTGCTGAGTTCCAGGCTTGCCTGGGCTACATAGTGAGCTCAGGGCCAGCCTGAACTACAAAGCGAGACCCTGTCTCAAAAAAAAAAAACAACAGATGTGTCAAGTACTGGTACAAATTCTCAATGTTGAATATGACCTTAATGTACATATAAAGTGTACCATTAAAAGCAATTAAAAAAGAAATATTAACATGTAATTATAGACTAATACTTCACGTAATCCTGGGGATATGTTACAGAATATACTATATATGTGTGTGAAATTTATTAACTTTCCAAAATCTGAAAAATTCCAAATTCTAACATACATCTGATTCTCAGAGTTTTAGAGAAGGGATGATAAGAGACCTGCTACTGTTGTTAATATGTATGGTTATGTTAAAACACAAATCAGAAATCACATCATTCTGCTGGATTCTCAAAAATAAAAAACAAACTCTTTACAAAGGTGGCTGGTATTACTGGCAACTTGCTAGAAATGTAAAACTGCAAAACTCAATTTTCATCTATCCATTGGATTCGGCATTTTCAGAGCACCAAGGAATGTGCACACAGATCTGATTTTTCAGAAGCACTAATCTGCAAAGCGCAGGTGGTCCATGCCCTCACCTCAGCAAGTCCCTGCTCTCACCCTCTCTCTTACTCTTCTTCAGCCTCTGGTTTTGCTACCACTCACCAGTCACGGGGCACACTTCGCCCTGCTGTGCATCAGTCTGAAACACCTCCCCGAGATCTCTGTGCCTTGCTCCCATACATGCTTCAGCTCTGTACTCAGAAAAGGAGGCCATCTGTCTTCTAAAACATTCAAAATTCCTGATACTCCATATTTTTGTAGTTTCCAGAATCTAAAACAATGTATATTTAACCAGTTTATGTTGTTTTTCTCTCTCTACACTTACCTGTACGCTTGATGAGCACAAGGATTCTTTTGTCTGTTTTTTCACTGTGCTGTATTTTTAGTCCCCAGATAGCAATTTTCAGGGTGGTCTGGGACACTTGTGGGTCACCAGCTATTTTTCGAGGGGGATCTATAAAGTCAAAACTATTTTCATACTAATATTAAGAAACTATTTGCCTTTTTCATTGTAATGATATTTGCACTGAGGATGCAAAAGCAATGGTGGGTGAGCAGCTGGCACCTCAGCACAGAACAAGTATTAGTGCCACTCACAGGATTAATGGCAACTGTATTTCTTCATCATCACACACTCATAGTTTAAAAAAAAATGTCCGTCATGTAGGAATATCCTTGATGAAGCAACTAAAAAATTATTGCTTTTACTAAATCTTTTTTTTTTTTTTGCAGTACTGGGGATCGAACTGCTTTTACCAAATCTTGACCCTGTGGCAACATCTTTTAGTATTTTATGTGACAAAGTGGAAAGGGGGCAAAAGGCACCACCTTCCTGTATCCTGAGCGTGACAGTTATCTTGAAGAAAAGCATGTGTGAGACCAGAGTTGTGAGCAGAAGGCTTAACATTTCATAAGTACCAATTCCCTAGAGAGAACAACAAACCGTGACTCATCAGACATGGGTATCTGATAGATATTTTCTCGGAAATGAACAAAGTGAAGCTTGTCATTTCAATGGAAATAACTCACAGTATTTATTGCCAGTCATAAATTTCATGCTTCCAAGTAAAAATTGAGATCTGGGGAAATTTTTATCCAACATCATAAGTTTGACAAACTGTCAAAGAGTTTTCCAGTGAAATCAATGGTGATGTTAATTAAAAAATCTGATTTTAAATACATAATAAACTGTGTTAATCTTAGAAGGTTTGCTTAACTCAACTAATCTGAAATGACAGTAGCATAAAGTATACAGCGTACTCTGGTAAGAGACCCAGTCAAATACAAGACCAAGTGATGCACCAGAATACAGAGTGCTCACTGATGTGCTTTCCAAGAATATACTGTAAATGACCTATAAATCAGCCACTACCAGCCTAATGTAGTGTGGTGCTGTGTGTGGTGGTGATACACACCTGTGATCTTGACCCTTAGGATATGGAGGCAGCAGAATTGGCCTGAGTTTGAGGCCCGCCCAACCTACACAGGGAGAGCTGTCTCAAAAATAAGTTAAGGATTTTTACATCGATATTCATTAGAGAGACTGGCCTGTAGTTTTCTTTTTTGGTTAGATCTTTCTCTGCCTTTGGAATCAACATAATAGTTGCTTCAAGGACGTGCAGAAAGAATAAAGAAATCAGATCTCATCCCACTAAAATTCCTCTGCACAGCAAAAGAAACCACTGGCACAGCTAAAAGACAACCAACAACATGAGAAAACATCTTTACCAGTAAGTCCTCAGACAAAGGGTCACTATCTAGAATACATAAAGAACTTTAAAAAATCAGTCCCCCCAAATTTAAAAACTCAATTCAAAAATGGGCATCTGAAATGAACAGACACAATTTCAGAGAAAGAAGTAAAAGCAGCCAAGAAGCATATGAAGAAATATTCAACATCACTGGTCATTCAAGAGATGCAGATGAAAAAAACACTGAGATTTCATCTCATTCCACAAAGAATGGCTGCTATTGTGAAATCAACCAGCAATAAATGCTGGCAAGGCTGCAGGGAAAAAGGAACCCTTCTCCACTGTTGGTGGGATTGTAGACTTGTACAACCACTGTGGAGATCAGTGTGGAGATTCCTCAGAAAACTAGATTTAGAGGTCCCATTTGACCCCGCTATTCCCCTGGTAGGAATATACTGGAAGGAATTAAAAGAATCATATTGAAAAGACATGTACACCCATGTTCATAGCAGCTCAGTTTGTGATAGCCCAATCTTGGAAACAACCCATCTACTGTAGACTAGATAAAGAAGATATGTGTTTTTTTTTGAGACAGGGTCTCACTTTGTAGTTCACGCTGGCCCTGAACTCACTATGTAGCCCAGGCTAGCCTTGAACTCAGCAATCCTCCTGTCTCTGCCTTCCAAGTGCTGGGATTACAGGCGTGAGCCACCACACCCGGCACCATGGTATGTGGTATTGATTGCTGGTGGGCATGAGTCACGAAGCCCAGCATTGTATGTGGTTACCGGGATTGAACTCAGGGCCTTGTGCTTGCTAGGCAGGCACTGGAACCACTGAGCTATATCTCTGGCCCGTTTTTTCTTTTTAATAATGGAGTATTACTCTGCTAAAAAGAACAACAAGTTTAATTCATTTATTAGCAAATAGATACACCTTGAGGACATAGTAATAAGTGAAATAAATAGATTACAGATATGTAAATACTGTATCTTTTCTCTGGTATGAGACTCTGTAAATGTAATGAGTTCTAGAATGTGTGATAGATTTCGTAAAATAGGAAATATTCAAAGGGAATGTGGCAGGGGAACGTAATGTGGGGAAAGAATATGATTTGGAAAGAAAAAGAAATAGCATGCACATAAGGGATGGGGGGTTGTGAGTGGGTAGGGATATGAGTAAAAATGAGAATTAACTTGTATCATATACTGGTACAAATTCCCCATTGTTGAGTGTCATTGTGAGCTATATATAAAATGTACCAATAAAGAATTCAGTTAAAAAAATAAATTAATTAAGGGCCGGAAACATAGCTCAACAGCATAAAGCATGCATGCCTGGAAGGTGGAAGGTCTTGAGTTTGATCCCTAGTACAAAAATAAGTAAATAATTTTTAAGCAGAAATAAAAACCCTACCAACTGTCAAGTTTTAGCTCAGCATCAAAAAGAATTTCTGCAACTATCTGAAAAGATTAAAATACTGGGCCGGAGGGTTAGCTCAGTGGTTCCAGCACCTGCCTCGCAAGCGCAAGGTCCTGAGTTCGATCCTCGGTAACCACATATAATGCTGGGCGTGGAGATACGCCCACCAACAATCAACGCTGCATACCACAATGCTGGGCATAGTGGCTCACACCTGTAATCCCAGCACTGGGGAGGCAGAGACAGGAGGATTGCTGGGTTCGCGGCGGCTTGCCTGGGCACCATAGTGAGCTCAGGGCCAGCCTGAACTACAAAGCGAGACCCTGGCTCAAAAAGAAAAAAAAAAAAAGATTAAAATACTTTCCTCTTTTCCAACTACATTTATCAGACCATATTTTTCATTTGCCCCACTAAATCAATATTTCACAAAAAATGACTATAAAATCTCCCTTTTTAAAAAGTCTGTAAAAACGTAAATGAACACTACTCTTTTATATATGCATATATATATTTTTTTTTTTGAGAGTGTTGCTAAATTGCCCAAGTGGGACTGAAACTTGTAATCCTCTGGCCTCAATCTCCCAGAGTGCTGTACTGGAACCATATACACCATATCTGGTTTGCTTTTCTCAGTATTTTAAAAAATATTTTAAAAATGCAATTATTTTTCATAAAATGCTATTTACAACAACATGCAATGGGTTTTCAATTAATTGATAATTTTAAAATTTTTTCAATTTTCATCTCAAATACAGTAAAAAGCAGGACGGATAATCCACATAAGTAAATGGTCCATAAGGTTCTCAACAGTGTTAAGAATGTAAACAAGATTTGAGAACCACTAGCCTAAAAATAATACCTACTACACAACAGTAAATTTTGTTGAACTGGACACTATAATGTGCCTGGCTCTTATTAAATTACTTTATAATTACTATTTTGTCTGTGCTTAAAACATCCTATGAAGTGTGCCTACTATCATAATTTTAAAGTCCCCAACAGCAAAGTCAGTAGTTAACTCAGATTTCCTGGCTGAAGCTCTCATATACATAACTGCTACTGATGCAGTATTATAATAAAGGCAGGCTAAGTTAGAAATGAAATAAACAGTACAAATTCAGGTGACTAGTAATACCAAAGCAAAAAGGAGCCAAAATACAAAGCCAGAAGACTTGGGGGCTGAAGGAAGCTCATTTGAGCAGAATAAAAGCCAAAATAACTATTCACAGGTAGATGTTAATGTTTGAGGAAGTGTTCACAAGGGTCCATCCCTAAGCTAAAGAATGGACATAAGTAACTACTCTTAGGTATCTAGTTCTAGACTAGCTTCCAAAGACAACCAAGACAAGCTGGTATCCCTCAAGTTCAGGTCTATTCATGGATTAAAGTACTGTTACTGTTGGTTCCTTGTAGCTCAAATTTGCATATAACGCACAATAAAATTTTAGGGATGTTCTCTGGTACCTATGTCCACAGAGAGTGACTACCTCATTAAGTTAATCAAGACCAAAAAATGCCTCTGTTTAGGCCCATACAGGATGATATCCTGACATTTTATCATCCTGATTAGCTTAACAATGAACAGCACTTAGTGTCTGCATTTCAGGAAACAGTCCTGTAAGGTCAAGAATAGAAATCCCTTCCCAACTTCAAATTCTCCTGAGCTAGAAATTCTCACTGGAATACGTAGATATACTTTGCACAATCTTGAAATTTCCACTTACAGTAATATTTAAATTATGAATCACTTAATATAAATGATGATATAAAAATGACTGATGTGGTATGGGGAAGAAAAAGATGAAGTGGGTAGCAGACAGTAGTCACAGTTTTTGCACTGCAACTTTCAGATAAACAAAGTTGGGGAAAGGAAAGCAAAACCTTGGAATTGTTCTCACTCTGTCAGGAAGGAGGCCGGGAAGACACAAAGTCAGATTATTAGTGTGCTCATCTGTATATCTGTGCTCATCTGTACACATCTGTGTCATGTGAGGACTTTGGTCAAGTAACCTTCTTAAAAAGAAAGACGGGGTGGGTAGTTGGAGATTTAGCTCAGTGGTTCCGGTGCCTGCCTAGCAAGCGCAAGGTCCTTGGTTCAATCCCTGGAAACCACATACAACAATACCGGATGTGGTGACTCATGCCCACAGGCAATCAGTACCACATACCACAGTGCCAAGTGTGGTGGCTCACACCTGTCATCCCAGCACTGGGGGGGGGGGGGGCAGAGGCAGGAGGACTGCTGAGCTCAAGGCTGGCCAGGGCTACACAGTAAGGTCAGGGCCAGCCTGAACTACAAAGCAAAACTCTGAAAAAAAAAGAAAGCTGGGAAAATTATGACTCAGTTGTCCAAATGGAAGATTAGAAACAGGAAAATATACCTCTTAGTATACATAAAATCTCCAACAATGGAAAAAAGTGCACTTCAAAGCACATCTACAAAATTTTGGATGGCGATCCTTAAAAGTTCTTAATATGCAAGGGATGATAAATGATCATGGATATTCTTTTATTCTAGTGTTTTATTACCATTTTATCAGTAAATATATAAAAGAAAATGATATTTTCATAGCTTTACAAATGACCCAAAGTCACCCTTTCACTGTTTTTGCCCTGTATCCCTTCAGTTCCTCAACAACAAATTCTTCTACACAGAGTCACTGAAGTAAAATAAAAACCTTCATGTTAGAAAGAAAACACTTAATACAAGGTTTAAGTTCACTGGTATTTTCCACAATTGGATGGGATTTCGTCCAACCTCCCTGCTCCTTCCTACCAGACCACACTCCAGTATATGGTATGCAAAACTACATTGACTCAACCTTTTGCTTTTTTTTTTTGAGACAGGGTCTTGCTTTGTAGCTCAGGCTGGCTCTGAGCTCACTATGTAGCCCAGGCAAGCCTCGAACTCAGCAATCCTCCTGTCTCTGCCTCCTGAGTGCTGGGATTACAGGCATGAGCCACCACGCCCAGCCACAAAACATATTTTTCCTAGAAAGGGCAGAAACTGACAGAAACTGACAAAGTACACAGCAAAACCAGAGAAACCACTGGCAGAAAGTAAATCCGGGGATATTTCTATCAAGAGAGATTAAAACAACAACAACAACAAAAACAGAACCAAAGATGAAAGTTTTGGAGTTTCCGATCTTGGAGCTGAGGAAAAGAAAGACTTAACGCATTTTCTTTTCTTTTTTTTTTTTTTTGCTTTTTGGAGACAGGTTCTCGCTTTGTAGTTCAGGCTGGCCCTGAGCTCACTATGGTGCCCAGGCAAGCTGCCGCCAACTCAGCAATCCTCCTGTCTCTACCTCCCGAGTGCTGGGATTACAGGCGTGAGCCACCATGTTCGGCATTGTGGTGTGCGGTGTTGATTGTTGGTGGGCGTGTCTCCACGCCCAGCATTATATGTGGTTACCGGGTCCTTGCGCTCGCGAGGCAGGCACCGGAACCACTGAGCTAACCCTCCGGCCCCTTAATGCATTTTCTGATGTGGGTTTCAATACTCCGACCACCTGCCACACTTTGTGCCATTACATCTGGCAACACTGAACAGCAGTGAAATGTGTATTCTCAGAGGCTAAAGAAACTTGCTTGTCTTAGGTCTCTTAAATGTGACCTTGCTCAAGTTATTCAGATAAAGGAATAAGAGCTGTTACTGCTAACACTTTTTCAAATTGTCTTAACTTGATTCATGACGCACCTGACACCCAAAAAAATTTTCAAGGAAATA
Source organism: Thryonomys swinderianus (assembly GCA_004025085.1). Classification (NCBI taxonomy): domain Eukaryota; kingdom Metazoa; phylum Chordata; class Mammalia; order Rodentia; family Thryonomyidae; genus Thryonomys; species Thryonomys swinderianus. The sequence continues at coordinate 18,217 of PVIC010021098.1, read as the reverse complement.
CATACAGACGTGACTAGATTTTCACACACAATCTTCAGATGTCATAACCTTGGCTATTACACAGTAACATTCCTTTCTGTCATTCTACAATGAATACTCATAAGGTCCTGGCATTTTCCATAGGATGAATGGTGAACAGAGCAAACAGCGTGACAAGAGAATACTTAATAATCAAAAACACATACACATGCATACAATCAAGTGTCAGACACAATGGAGAATCCGTACTAGCTAAAACTGTATGAAAAAACATGTGGGATAAAGTAATACAAGAATCTCTTACACAAACACAGCTAAAAATCAATACTTTTCCTAGCTAATGGAAATTAGAAACAAAGATACAAACAAAATACCTAGCTAAGAGATAGCTAGAAGATCTTTGATAGTTGTAAACAAACAATATAAAGATGTTCCTAAAATGTCCTCATTTTAAAGAGAACACTTCTTTTGTTCCCATTTCTACTCCAGGACTCAGAATATTGTGTCTGGGCCATATACACTTCACACAGGACATGCTGTAGAGCAAGAAGCCTTGCCAAAATGAAAAGGTGGATCATCAGCTTGTTCTTACATATCTAAACAAAGTCATCTTTTGTTTAACTCCAAACTTCAGTTATAAGCTTTCTAATAAGCAGTGTGATTTGTTACTCAAAAGGAGACTGATTTATATCGTGCAGCTCGGAACAAGCATTTTGTTTAGAATACATCTGCACGCTTTATTGCGCTAACATTGTTAGAATGCCCTCCAGGATACTGAACACTAGGGACTGAAAAACAAAAGGTCACTGCCACTGGAAAATGAAGGAAGAGTCATCTAATTCAAAACCTTTTTCCTGTTTTTCTTATTGGTCTCTAAGAGAGAATTATTTAATCATTAATATGACTTTTTAAGTTACAATGAATGGCATAATATAATTTTATACTTCATAACTGTCACATTGTTTTCTCATAACTGTTTAAATATTTGGTATGCTCTTAAAAGTTAATGCAAATATACCAGTAGTATGTTTTCTTGGCAACAATAAAATATTCAAAACTAAAGGTAAGAGTAATATAATTTCACTCATATATCTATATAGATACATGAGGCTAGTTTCTTTTATGTATGTACAACAGATATGAAATAATTTCAATAAACTTGAATTTGCCTGTAACTGTAAAAAAATTCTCTTAATTTTCCATAGGAACAGATCAAAAGAATGACAAAAACATCACAAGACAATGACCCCAGCAGAATCACCCACTGGGGTTATCTATTTTAGCAGTCTTGCCTATTAGGAAGGAAATTCTATTGACTGCTACATGTAGGTAGTATTTTCTAAAAGCATAAAAAATTCTAAGAAAACCACAGGTGGCAAACAAATGCATATTATTAACATCACCATTACATTTTTCTACTGCTCAGTGGTAAAAAGCTAATACAATCAGGCTAAATTAGTAATTAAAAATATATACATTTATGATATAAAAGAAGTGTCCCAGTGTTCTCCCTAAAAGAAATATGTAATGGGGGGGATCGATTTCAAAGCCAAATTTTCTTCTCCACAATTTTTTCCTCAATTTTTTATTTTGAAAATATCCAAATCTATAAAAAAAAAACCTGAAAAAAAGCACCAATGTATCACTGTGTCCTTCATGTAAATTTACTAATTGTTAACATTCTATCCCACTGATACAGCCTCCTTCTACCTGTCAGGAGCTTCAACCATTACTGCTATTGCAGGAAAGAAACACTCCACCTATACACAGTTCAGCTTGGATGATTTAAACTGAGAACCTCTCCTACATAATCACAAAGCATTAGCATTATCTTACCCAAGACATTAACTTTTGTGTGCAAGGAAAAACTCATCCCATTTACTATCCAGAGCCATAACCCTTTTATATGTTATATAAATTTTAATCTACTTATGGACAATTTACAGATATAAGAATAAAAGGACAAAAACAGGGCAAAGACACATGGCTATAATTCCAGCTATGCCAGAGCCTAAGGAAGGACTGCAAGTTCAAGGCCAGCTGGGGCAACACAGTGAGACTCTTTCTTTCCTTCTTTCTTTTTTCTTCTTTCTTTCCTTCTTTTCTTTCTTTCTCTCTTTTTCTTTTCTTTCCTTCTTTTTGTTTTTCTTTCTTTCTCTCTTTCTTTCTTTTTCCTTCCTTTCTTCCTTCCTTCTTCCCTTTCTTTCATTCTGTACATTATATATACATAAGTACGCTCCACAAAGAGAATTTGTACCAGTATATGACACAACTTCTCATTTTTCTCCTTCTCCTACTCACCCTACCTCCCCCTGCCCCTATATACACAAGCATTGTTTCCTTTACCATCAATTTTTTTCTTTCTTCATTATTTATCCTTAAACCCCATTACCCTTTGAATATTTACTGTCATAATATAATCATGCATTCTAGAACACATTTATAACTTCACTTTCTCATACCAGAGAAAAGATATGATATTTACACATCTGTGACCTATTTATTTCACTTATGAGTATGTCCTGAAGGTATGTCCATTTGAATATAAATGATTCAATGTCATCATTCTTTACGGCAGAGTAATACTTTATTTTATTAAAAAACCACATCTTCTTTATCCAGTCTAGAGTTGATGGGCATTTGGTTGTTTCCAAGATTTAGTTATCACAAACTGAGCTGCTATAAACATGGGTGCACATATGTCAGTGATACGAATCTTGTAATTCTTTGGTGTATACCCCCAGCAGGGAAATAGTAGGGTTCAATGGAACCTCTAATCCTAGTTTTTTGAAGAATCTCCAAACTGATCTCCATAATGGTTGTACTAGTCTACATTTCCACAAACAGTGGAGAAGGGTTCCTTGTTCTCCACAACCTCCTCAGCATTTGTTGCTAGCCAATTTTGAGATAGCAGCCATTCTCTGTGGAGTAAGATAAGATCTCAGTTGTTTTCATCTGCATCTCTTGAATGGCCAGTGACACTACGCATTTCTTCATATACTTCTTAGCTGCCTTTACTTCTTCCTCTGAAAAGTGTCTGTTCATTTCAGATGCCCATTTTTGAACTGGGTCTTTAAATTTGGGGGGACTGATTTTTTTAAGCTCTTTATATATTCTATATAGTAGCCCTTTGTCTGAGGAATTACTGGTAAAGATTTTTTTCCCATATTGTTGGTTGCCTTTTTGCTCTGCTGGTTTCTTTTGCCGTGCAGAAACTTTTTAATAGAAAGAGATCCCATTTGTTGATTTCTTCTGGTAGTTCTCATGCTAGAGGTTTTGTTTATAAAGTCTTCCCTAAGCCAGTGTCTCCAAGAGTTTTACCTAACCTGTTTTGCAGCAGGTTTAGAGCCTTTGTTTTAATATTTAGGTCTCTCACCCACTTTTAGTTTGGAAAATGGCAAGGGACCATGAGAAATCAATCCAACAGCTCCTAGATGACTCAAAGAAGAATAACATAAGACTGATCAGAGTCAGTGAAGGAGACAGTGCAAAAGACATTTAAAAAAAAGTGTTTACAAATATAATGACAGAAAAGTTCACAGGTAAAGGAAAAGAATTGGACAACATACAGATAAACGAGGCATATAGGACTCCAAAAGTCCGTTGTATTAAAAAATCTGCACCCAGGCATATAATCACCAACGTTCCAGATACCCAAAAAAAGAACAAAATACTGAAAGAAGCCAGGAAAAGAAAAAACACATACAAAGGGAAGCCCAACAGCAGACTTTTCTCCGCACAAGGAGAGCCTAGAGGGAAGTGTCTCAAGCATTGCAGGAAAACAACTTCTAACCTAGATTGATGCATCCTGAAAAACTATCTTTCAAAATCGATGGAAAAATAAGATACTTTCATGACAAAGAACACCAGAAGAACTTCTCACTTACAAAACCTGTACCTCAAAACATTCTAAAGAAGACCTTGGAGAAAAACAATGAAGGTCAAAAACTCATGAGACCTAGCAAAGTGAATTTATTGAGCAAGACACAAAACTGAATGGAAAGGGGAAAAGCAAAGAATAAAAGAGCCAAGAATAGGAAAACACCATGACAGGTATAAATCATGCCCTATCAGTCATAGCCATTAATGTTCATGGCCTCAATGGGCCAATTAAAAGACACAGACAGCAGAATGTATTAAGAAACAAGATCCTATACTATGAGACTCTATATAAAAAAACAAACACAAGCAGGGGGCCAAAGATTTAGCTCAGTGGTTCCAACACCTACCTAGCAAGCGCAAGTTCATTGGTTTGATCCCAGTAACCACATACAACAATACCAGGCATGGAGGCTCACACCCACTAGCAATCAGTACCACATACCACAGTTCTGGGCTTGGTGGCTCAAACCTGTAATCCCAGCACTTGGGAGGCAGAGGCAGGAGGACTGCTGAGTTCAAGGCTTGGCTGGGCTACATAGTGAGCTCAGGACCAGCCTGAACTATGGAATGAGACCCTGTCTCAAAAAAAAAAAGAAAAAAAAAGCAAACACACAAAGGATTATGAAAAACAACATATTAGAAATTTTAATAAAAATGTAAACATAAAACCTTGAAATTTATTCCATATTGTTGTGTGCAAGGCACACACCTAAAATAGGCAGCATTCTTTGAACACTCATCAACTGTCATTTGTGAACTGGGGACACATTCATTTTGTAAATACTGATTATAGGTTTCAAATACTGTAATGTACATCTAGCTTATGGAAAATATATTTTAGCTTGTCATTGTTTCTTGTTCTTTTTCTTGCACTTGCATTGTCAAATGAAATCAAGAATCCCCAGAATCTGCTAAGCTGACAGCAGAGATCTACGGCACATCACTGTTGGAGTCCACAAGTTTGACACCAGCCAGGGCAAAACAGTGAAGATCCCCTCTCCAAAAAAAAAAAAAAAAAAAAGTTCTAGATGTCAAAAGCTTCTTCATTAAGTTAATCATTATTTTTAGCTGTTATCCCCTTAGCCCCACAACTTCAAAGCAGAATACTTTTGAAAATTTAGGCAATTTAAAATTTTCTTGAAGAAGGGTTATCTTCTGTGGTCCATAATTATAAAATATTTTCATTTTCAGAAGGATAAAAAACAATTCAAATGACCAATAGGGCTGTTCAGTTCTACATTATCTCTTCCCTTCTCATCACTTCTGTACAAACACCTATCTTTTGCACTTGTCCCCTACAGAATTATATCAAATATATTTTAGTACCATCCCATCCCTTATCCTTCCAGTCTGACTAAACCAATAATGTTTTCAAAATAACCTGTTACAGGCTCTTGTCACCTGTAACAAATACATAGAATGTACATAGGATTAATATGGACATTTCTGTAGGGTGATTTTATGTCAAATTTAAAATACGCATTTTTCTACTCAACATCGGACTCTTACATTTCTGTGGGGGAAAGAAAAGTTGTGAATCCTTTGAGAATAGAAATACGGATATACAGAAAAAAAACTGAAATCACTGGTATGTTTATGTTGTTCAGTTATTATTCTTTTCTAAGTAAGTGAACAGTAAAATTTCATGCTTTGAGAAAAGGATTAGCAGGTAGCACTGACAATTATTTCTGCTTTCACCATACACCAAGAAAGAAGGACCCCACAGCAAGACTTACAACAAAGAGAAAGCTTTGCTCTAGGGATCAATGTTTGGTTTGTTTACTTGAAAACTAAAAAACACCACACACTGCCAGGTATCAGTTCGGTTACCTGCTGCAATTGCACTTGATCAAGTATCTGGATGTTAACCACTACATCCAGCTCTACTTTTCTGCCATTGAGAGCCTCCTATAGCGTAATATTGGTCAGAGTCCTGCTTTTGGTTTGACTTTGTGTTCTGGTACTGGGAGTTGAATCCTAGGCTTTGCACATGCTAGGAAATGATCTACCACTGAGTTACATCACCAAATCTTTTTAAATTTTACTTCTGATATTTACTTCTGACATGACTTCTGGGTCTCACAAAGTTGCCCAGGCTAGTGAACTAGGGATCCTCCTGTCAAACCCTCCAAGACAGCTGAGATTGCTGGTATGTATCATCACATCCACATGAAATTTTATAATCTTTTTAGTTTTTAAATGTCTTAGAATTTAACTCTGGGGAAAAAAACAACTGGAAACTGGCACAAATGAAAGCATAATCTTCATTTTATCCAAGAAGGAAACAACCCAAGCCCTTGAACAATAAATGCTGAATATCTTTAGTATATCAAGATGCCAGTGAATTAATCAGCCCTAGGTGCCACATGACATTCCCTTCTGTCTGCTTCTGTATTCATTTCCCTGACCTGTGTTTCTCAAGAAGTTTTTAGTTCAGAAATTAACATACTATGTCTAGCAAGCTTTTAAAAAGAGATCCTGTACAAAATTATGTGTGTATGGTACAGCAGCCCGCAAGCGAACAATGGACCCCAAGGAAGGACAGGGCAAAGCTAACACAGGAAGCTTCTGAGTGTGCTACCCACAGGACTCACTCACTGCAATAGGAACCCTGAACAACTGCTTCTGAAAAGAGAGTACTTCAAGGATTCTTCATGGAGAACAGATTCTGCACAAACCTTCCTATGAATGGTGAAAAAAATACGTATGTCAACACTCTAAAATATCTGATTATAAACTTACATTTCGTTTTTTACAAATCTGATTCAAATTTTAACAGAAACTTTCTTTTATTGTTCTTATTTCATGACATGCCTTTTCTTCTATTGCCTGCCCATTTTTATGATGAAGCTGATAAAAAACCAGAGAGCTACATACAGATGTAGCAATGATACAGCATCCAAGTGTGCTGGGTATGCTTTCCTATCACAGCCTGCTGGGAACATGCAGCTCCTTCTAGTCTACCTATTTACAAAGCAATAAACAACAGAAAAGGTCCCTACCAATCTCAACATACTCTCTGTATCACTCCTTTCCCTACTATAATTTTAACAGTAAACACATAAAATGGTACTAAATATTAACTATGGGGTATAAAGGAAGCCTGATGCAATTAACATTATAAGAGGAGAGATTCCAGTTGTCCTTTGTGACTGTTCTACTCATTCATTTATAACTAGAATTATGAATTCCTTACTAAAATTAGAAATTCCAAACTGTGTTCCAACTACACCTTCTTGTGTTTAAGTAGAAAATAAAACAATGAGGACCAGGGACGTAGCTCTGTGTTCCCAACCCTTCCCAGCAACCACAAGGTCCTGAGTTTGAGCACCGGTACCAAAATAAGAAAAAAAAAAAAGAAAAAACAATTACTTTAGAACAATTATTAATGGCTAATGTTCTTATGTCAATATTTTTAAATGTCTAGAAACCAAGTATATACATTTTCTATCTCATAAATATTATATTTTCTTTGAAAAGTATTTTAAAAGGTCAAAGGAGTAAAGAAAGACAGCTCTGTTACCCAGATTCTAGTGTGGTTTCAAAGTAACTTTAAGTTCTTCAACAAAGAATCCTGGTTCCTACACTGGAAAACACTTTTCAAAATGTTAAACTAAGCTCATCAATTTTAAGGTGTTCTAATTCAAGCCTCTGAAAATCTAGACCTTAGCATTTATATAAATATTCAGATGTTCTTTCTTAAATTTTGCCAAATTTCTTTAAACTAAGGAAAAACAGAGGAAACAGGTTAGCAAGTGCCATCTTGTGGACCTCTCAGAAAATGTTTTCACTCTCTTCAGTATAATTCTAGGAGCAAATCATTATAAACGTTTAATGTAACATTCTCAATAATGAAAATGTTACTGTAAGTTAAACCAAAAGGTTCATTTTCTAAGGTCCAGCTGTCAATAACTTTAATAGATTACATTCATGGGTCTGAATCAAATTCTAAAGAACCTGACATATTTGTAGTCAACCGGTTACATTTGATCCTTACAATTACCCTCAGGTGTTAGGCTGGAAAGATATGAAGTTTTATCAATGAAGCTTGAAAATCTGATATACCAAAGCAATTTGTAAAATAATCTAATCAGGGAAGTCAGAACATTCTCCTACATTTGTAGTATGATGGTGAAAGCTATAAGACACTTCACCTTGAGAAAAAAAAAAGCCTTTGTGTTTTTCAGGAAAACTACAAGAAAATATAAAAATATTCTAAAATTCAATGGAATTAATGAGTAGATACATTCATAGGTCCACTGTGTATATTTATTTACTAGGCAAAAGTTTAGAGACTTAATTAAGGTATGTGGTAAAGAAGAAATGAGTAGAGAGCCACTGCAGTGGTGCACATCTGTAGTTTCAGTACTTTGGGAGGCTGAAGCAGGAGCATCACAAGTTCAAGTACCATTTGAGCAACTAGGAAGATCCTGTGTCAAAATAAAAAGGGGCTGGGTCTGGAGATGTAGCCCCCCTAGGGTTGATTCCTAGTACCAAAGTAAAATATGACTAGTAAAATATAAAATAGACCAGAATCATAAGGTTTATGTGGCTCTCTTTAGACTTTATAAGTGGCATGGCTTTATTATTTTATATAATATTAATGAGAGAATATGAATATTCAAGATGTACACAGCACTGCCATTTATACAGAATACTGAATTATATCATTATCCCTTATTCAAACACTTTTACAGAGGTAAGGAGAAACTGCTTTTGTCCCGCTTTTTAGGTTGAACAATCAGAAACGAGTTTTGAGAACCTTATGGAGACTAAAGATTAGATGAAAAAGACTTCATGCAGATGTACTGCCTTCCTAGACCTGGAAAAATGACTAACAGCTGTTTTCACCTCATTCAGGATAACCAAAAGGGAGTAGGACCTCAATTTTCATGATGATGGTCTAAACTGGGTAAAACCAAACCCTCCAAGTACATGTTAAGGCTTACTTACTGTATCACTCCAGGACACAAGACCCTAAAGAGCTGTACCAAACATGAGCAGGTGAAATGTACAGTATCTCTTAAGTAATGAGAATGTGTCCCTATTCAAAAGGTACAGCAGCGCACAGGAGAGAGAATATCATGGATGGTCAACTCTCTTTGGATACACCTGCATCAATTACAAACATCTTCAACTCACTGGCTTCCCTATCTATTTAGCCCAACTTACAGTTCATCTTTAGAATAATCTTGTCCTGCCTGGCACCACCACCAAAGTTCAGTACCGGGTGAGTCAGATTCCCATTTCCACAACACTGTGCTTGCAGCCAGATACACCAACCAGGGACCTCTGCTGCCTCAGGCCGGTCCAAGGATTGGTTTTCTTTGGCCTACACAGTGTTGTCTTAGAAGCTCTAAGGACCCGCATTTAACATTAGGAAATGCCTCTGCGGCATTCCCTATAGTTCTTGTTAACTATCTGCTGACTGTAAACATGGACCTGTGGCCCTTGTTTACATTTTTGTCTAACTTGCTCATTTTTTCCTCTCAAGTCTTTTTCCTGATACATTTTTTTGGAAATAAAAGGAAAATCATACAATGGTCTTGTTATGATATATGGAGCAATAACTGCTTGAGGATTCCTCCCTAATTTTCTTTTAAAATGGTGCTTTACCAAAGTTCTATACAGGATGATGCAGTGATGCGTGTTGATTATACAGTAGTCACTTTTTTGATCTTGGTTGTCAGTGTAAAACTGAGGGACGTGGGGCATGATGGTGCAAACATATAATCTTAGCTCAAGCAGGAGGAGTCCAACTTTGAGGACAGCCTGGGCCTCTTAGCAAAAACCTATCACAAAATAAAATATAAGCCAAAGATGAGGCAGGAGGCTGGTCTGGTTGAGTACCTTAAGAGACTCAGCAAGACTATCTAGTCTTGGGGATTTAGCTCAGTGTGAAAGGCCTGGTTTCAATCCCTAATACTATAAAAATTAATTAAAATACATAAAATGTACCAATAAAGAATTCAATTTAAAAAATAATTAAAATACAATATAAAGGCTGAGGGATGTAGTTCAGTGTTACAGCAACCCTGAGTTCACTTCTCAGTATGGGAGGGGACAGGGATAGGGGAGCCTCTGTTGAAAACCCTGGGGAAAGCTGTGTGATGGTTTGATCTTGTCTTTACAGGTTGGATGGGGGGAGATACTTGGGAGGAAAAGGAAGTATTATTTTGCCAAATTTAAATTAATCAAAAGATTGCTGGGTCGGAGATTTAGCTTAGTGGTTTCAATGCCTGCCTAGCAAGCGCAAGGTCCTGAATTCAATCCCAGGTAACCACATAGAACAATACCTAGCGTGGTGACTCATGCCCACCAGCAATCAGTACCACATACCACAGTGCTGGGCATGGTAGCTCATGCCTGAAATCCCAGCACTCGGGAGGCAGAGGCAGGAGGATCGTGATAGGTTTTTGTGATAGTTTTTTGCTAAGAGGCCCAGGCTGTCCTCAAAGTTGGACTCCTCCTGCTTGAGCTAAGATTATATGTTTGCACCATCATGCCCCACGTCCCTCAGTTTTACACTGACAACCACGATCAGGAGTTTGAGGCTTGCCTAGGCTACACAGTGAGCTCAGGGTCAGCCTGAACTACAAAGCGAGACCCTGTCTCAAACAAACAAACAAAGATTGCTGTTTACAACTTCCTGTATCTGTTTTAATAAAAATCAGCATAGAGGATCCCATTTTGCAAGTGTGGTCAACGATTTTTTTCTTAATGTTTTATAAGTACATTATTTAGGATATAAAACATTTATTTGCTCTGCAACTATGTAACATTTTTTTTTCCTGGTACTGTTGGGACCAAAAAAATCTTCATTTTTATAAGTCACCCCATCTGATATTTAAACTGTGAACAAACTTTATAAAAACATCCTGTGCAAATGTGATATATAATCTGTAAAGACAACTTGTGACAACTTACTAATTGTGCTATGTTGTGTAAGGTTGCCTGGAAAACCTCAGAGCAAACTGATAAGGTCCCTGGTCAAGCCAGTCGCTAAGTAACAGCGATCTCCTGGTAAGCCTGAGGGGACATAGCTCACATAACTTACCAGGGAGCTAACTGCCAGAACGGTTCTCACTGAAGATTTCCTTTCTTAGCCCTTCCACAAGATGACTCTGCATTTCCTATTCCTCTTCTACCAATGACCACCCAGTAAGTATGATAGATCAAACTGTTAACCAATCACTAGAAGGTTTACATCTTCCTCCTGTGTGAAACCTGAAATGCCTTTAAAAAGGGCCGGCAACAGGGAAGTGGGCTCTCCAATCTAATATTGGTAGAGCCACTGCATACTGTGCTAATAAAAGTGCCCTTGTTCATTACATGCATGATGCTGGTCCTCTTAGGGAAGCACGATCCAGGCACAACAGTACCAGAGATTGAACTCATGACCTTGCGTTTGCGAGGCAGGTGGTGGTGCCACTGAGCTAAATCCCTGGCCCCTATAATATTCTATACAAGGTTTCTCAGGACCTTGACCTGGCTTGACCTGGTCACGAAATGGTTAATGAACATGCTGTTCAATTCCAAACTATAGTTTGACCAGATACAAAAAAAAAAATCACAAAACAAGCCACTCATGCAGGTGCTGTCTCCGCCTGACAAAAGCCGTGCTATTTCGGCACAGAACATAGGACGGGATGTTCCCAACACAGAGATAATAACTACAAAATACAGCATCTTTTTGATGCCAAGGCACCTGAAAATATCCATGCACCTGCCTTGACCGTGGCATGGACCCCAATCACAAATATCTGCTCTGACCCCTGGACTTGCTGGTCATGCTGGACCTCTCTTCCAATGTCTTGTAAGTGTTCTGCCTCTTCCGTATTTGGGGCTGGCGCTGGCACCTCCTGTGTGCTGTCAGCCCACCTCTGCCCAGGTGAACGAAGTGATAGGGTTATAGCCCTCTATTTTATATAGTCCTTCTGGCTCCTTCACCTCCTTGTAGCTCCACCCACTGAGCTTCTGCAAGAAAAAATTTAGAAGGCAATGTGGCTTAAGAGAGGTTAAAAGTTACCTCACCCTGGCCCTCACGTAGAAGCCCCAAACCCAAAAACTATATAAAACCATCCCTTCCTTTGTTTCAAGCTTCCACCCCCTCCCCAGGGCAAGAGCCACTTCTTCTCCTTTAAATAAAACCTCCCTTGGGACTACCTGGGGTGTGGTATGGTTGCTGGATGTCATCAGAGTTCTAATATGAAGTCTGTACCTCTTGGCTTTCACTAGTCTGCTCAGGTGGTCTCATTCCTCTGCACTGTTACAGGAATAATCTTTTATAAAATAAGGCTCTAGAAAATGAAACGCAAAGCTTATAAATTATCATCATTGATTTAAGTTCTCCAGAAATTGTATCTGAGTGATAAATATTGTGTAAGTACAGCAGTTCATACACGAGGATAGCATTAACAAGATAATATTTTTGTAATTCTGAAAAAGTTTCAGATTGCCCTCATTTAGGGACATAGATGTGAAATCTTCATTTCCCTTAGGATCATAATCTAAGTTTCAAAAAGCACTGCTACATTTTCTTCATAAAAGTATATAAAATTCATAAAAGGCTTGGTCTCTCAATCCGAGGATTATTCATTAAATCTAGTTTAACTGTATGACAAGCCTATTTAAATTTTCAAATAAAAGATAAATGTCAATTAAAAAGCTAGATCTTGCCAACTAATTTTGAAAGCTGAAAACACAATATACTAAAGTGAATAATGTAGCAAACAAGTTTTATGCTTATTTTAAATGTATCCTTGCTTGAGAGCAGAGAGAGCAAGAGCTCCCCTGTCTGGACAGACCTAGAAACAGCAGGGGGATGGCAAAGAAATGCTGTGGTCCTCCAGGAACTAAGTTATTGTGCTTCCTTCCATCTGTCTGGAAAATTCAAGGTGTTGTGGAAGCCTCCTTACTGTATAGCCATGGCTATTTCTTCCTTTCTTTTTATTTCTATACCATTAATCTGTCTTGTCCCTCTTTCTTTTGAAATAATTCACCCCTTTAACTTCAACTAAAAGAATGAACTGACAACCCCAGAGCATCATTGCTCATTCAAGGAATGTAATTTCAAAGTCTCTGGATAAGTTTTAATCATTATGATGATAAAGACAAATAATGAGTTGTGTTTTTAATGGGTCTCATCTTTATCTATATATAAAATGAGCATTTTTGTAACATTCAAATCTGAGACAAAGAACAAATGTCATCCCAAGACCAGTTTTAGAAATGGAAAAGTCAGTTTTTCACAAGAAAACATCATAAGCAGTATGTGAAATATCTTGTGAGCCACAGAGTTTACCTTTTCTTAGTAGTCACCATTTCACATATATCATCAGCATATTCCGAGACTCAATCAGTATGAGTGTCCTTTGCCTCAATGCTTAGTGACTCCCATTTAGTAACATATAAAACACTTCATAACATTTCATAAGTACCGTAGAAAATTAATCCTTAAGTGCCCTATGAATTCGGCCAACCTACGAGTGTCTCAAAAGTAGTCCTGAATAAGGATTTCCCTTTACCATCTTTCCTGCTAGCAGCCTAGAAAAGTCTAAAAGAACAGAGAACAGCCATGAGACCAGAAGCTTTCATCATCCTTTTTGACCTTCAGCAAAGTCTCCCCCAAAAAGAAATCACTGGACCCATGGCAACGTTAAGGGGTCCCCAAAATTCAACCTGGATTAACAATCCTTGTTTTTATGACTACTATTTTATGACCTTTCTCCTCTGCCCTGGAGTCTACAGAGGTTATTGTAGGATATATAACATTATAAACTCAAAAATAATTTTATCCCCGACTTTTGGAAAAAAACCATGCTGACAAAAGCAACCAATTCCATAGTAACAGATATATCTGCCTTTGACAAACACAACACTGCAAGAATACATGGACCTCTCCCTGTGACAGTGGATTGACTGTGCTAACCTGAGTAACAGAAGCTCAACTAGAATGCCTCAGCAGTTCCACACCATAGGCTTGGAAGACCCACCCTCAGGCAGCTTGTTGCCTGGATCATATAAAGGAGGAATGAAGGACAGATCTGCTTCTTTTGCTTCCAAGGATTTCCAGTCTTGCCTTCACTTTGGACAGCATCTCCTAGCTTCCAGCACAGATTCTTTAGCCTTTCATCAAAGGCCCATCAGCCTCCTGATACAGACTGCAGTGAGCTCCAGACCGTCCACTAACTTCTTGGGTCTCCAGTGTAGAAATACCCTTTGCCCTCTTTCATATCTGACTCTGTGGGCAGCTGTCCTAAGCCGATCTTGTAAATTCTTATGTATTTGTATATCTCATGTTATATCTATGTCTCTAGTAAACACTAACTGACACATACCCTTAAAGATGGAAAATAAAATATTGGGCAACAAAAACAATATATAAGACATTCTGAGATGTAAATTATTGCTAACTCAATTAAGGCATTATAAATATAAAAAACAGTGGTTTATAGCTTTACCCTGGATACTTAAACTACAGACATACCATGGTTGAAGAGTTATTAAAAGCTACATTATTCTGGAGCACTAAAATGTGTGAAGCATGGGGCTTAGCACTGTAAAGAATACAGAAAGAAAAAGGACATGAACTTTATTTTGTGTGTGGTACCGGGTATCGAACTTGGACCCTTGTGCTTCCGAGGTAGGTATGGTACTACTTGACCTAAATCCCCAGTGAAGATTTAAGGAAACCACCCACCTAGAAAAGACAGGACAGGACTGGGGATATAGCTCAGTGCGCCGTGCCTACCTGGTGCTTCAAGGTCCTGAGTTTAATCCCTAGTATTAAAAAAAAAAAAAGACATGACAAAGACAAGACATAAATACTATGAAAAAATGCATTAACAAATGCCATGGGAGACTAACCGGTCAAATGATAAGGAACTCAGAACATCAAGGGATTCCTTTTAGTGAGTGGCAGGGGTAAAAGGAGTTGGAAATAAAGAAACAGGTATGAAGGACATGCAGCAACCATCTGCAAGAATTAACGGATGACGGGGTATCAGAGGCAAAGGCAAAGGCCCAAAGAATAAGCACTGTCTGGAGAGTCACTATGAAATCCAACTAGGGATCTGGAGCCTATGGAAGACAGGCCTGGTAGCAGACAGGAGTCATCCACAGGGCTCACTTGAGGGGTGATCGGGGATCAAATGCAGGATTTTGCACCTGCCAGGCAGTGGTGCCACTGAGCTACATCCCTGGCCCCAGAGCTCACCACTTTTAAAGTATGCAATACTCCCAAGAGAAAGGTCAGTTCCTCCAAATCCCTGATATTTAGAGGAGTAAACACAGGAAACTGAAGAAGGGTGAAAGGAAAGGGAACAGCAGGAGAATAAAATGTCTTAAAAGATTAGAAAAAAATCGTTTTAAGAAGCAGTTCTCAAAAATATCAAAAAGCAGCAGCTATCAAAATTTCAAATAGTACAGAAAGATCATACATGGTAACTAAAAATAAGCCACTGGATGTTGGCTGACAATTCCTGTTAACAGAGGCAAAATATAAGGCAGCAGTTGTGACAAGATGCTCTCCTTGTCCAAACTTTAAACAGGATCCTCTAGGTCCTCTTCCCAACCAGGCTCAACCTTGCCATGCCTCCAGAGCCCAGTTTGAGCAAGAAGCCTGAATCCCTCCACCTGTCATATGTGATCACTCTTGAGGTCTAATCCAATTTCTCCTCTCTTGATAACTGATCACCTTTCCCTGGCCTCGATATGAGTCCTGTTAGGTCAGGTTAGACTTACCTGAGTAACCTCCCATCCACCACCTCCCAGTTGGTCTGGTTCATGGCTATATAGCCAGAGCTAAGCTCAATCTTTCTCTTACTGCAATAGTGCCAACATTTAATATGATCATCTTAAAAATCTTCCTTGCGATTTTAACAAGTGTCTTTTTTCTTCAGTTGTCAACCTCTTTTTACTATAAATGAGTAATATCTGCAAATACCCCATAAGTAATTAGATAAAGCACTGCACAGTGGCACTGTGGTTGCAAAATAGAAGATGGAAACAGATGAGGGTTAAATAAGCAGGCACGCAGAAAGTGGTAGCAAGCACACACACACTACTCTGTCCACAAACTTTTGGCAGTGGAAGCACCCTAATAATTCATCATGGTACTTAAGACACAGTACCAAAGTTGAAAAAAGACTTTATCACAGAACTCTTAAGGAGCAAAGCATGGTTGTAACCAGAAGCAATCCAGGGGAAAGATAGAAACTAACAATACAACACAAAGAAAAACTAGCACATTCATTGTTTTCCATCTTCTTTTATAATCTTTTTAGTAAATACCTCAGATTGTGCCAGAAGAGTCACTAATAACAGAAATAAGTCTTCTTTATAGCATTTAAAAATATGCATGCTTAAATGGTCGTTTATATATGTTCTTCTAATAACCATATACCAACTAATAGAAATGTTTATGTAGCTCATGAATTTACTGTTACAAAAGACTGTATTGTTTTTATTTTCAGCTCTCTAAAAGGTTAAGAGAGCCATTTGCACACTGAACTCCCATTCTATTTGATTATATTTCCTACTTTTACGATAAACATGAAAAAACCAAGTTAATTTATGTACAATTTCTTTGTACTATTGAAATGAAAATAAACAATGGTTTAATGATGTGGAATTTATCCATTATGCTAAATAATCTAGAAACATCTGCTGGTTATTAGTACACTATAGTTAAACCTCAAAGAATATACTCCGAGAAAGATTTCCTTTTATTCAAAAGTTCAGGGTTGCATTTGAGGAATGCACAGTAGAGTATGGAACCAAGAAATGACACAAAGGCACATGTATTGAAATAGAAACAAAATAAAAGCTATAATAATGAAAGAAAAATCCAGGGTATGTATTGTGAGAGTCAGCTCTTTGCTGCTATGACAAAATACTTGGGAAGGGTGACTTAAGGGAGGAAAGATTTATTTTGGCTCATAGTTGCAGATATTTCAGTCCATGGTAAGCTGACTCCAATGGCTTTAGGCCTCTGGCAAGACAAACATCATAACAGAAGGGTGTTATAGAAGAAATCTCTTTACCTGCTGGCATCCAACAAGCACAGGGAAGGAAAAAGCCAAAGAGAAAGGGGAGGAACAATATAGTGGCCAAGGCCACACCCCTATGAACCACTCTCTTCAACCAGGCCCCATCTCCTGTTTCTATCACACTGTTTCCAACTATGCCAACAAATTATGATCTCATCATTGGATCAGCCCATTGACAAAGTTACAGAACTCATTTTTCATTCACCTTCAAATCCCCACCTCTAAAGACATTTAGGGTTATGTTATGTTATGTTATGTTATGTTATGTTATGTTATGTTATGTTATGTATTTATTGAGATAGGGTCTCACTTCGTAGTTCAGGCTGGCCCTGAGCTCACTATGTAGCCTAGGCAACCCTCGAACTCACAGCAATCCTCTTGTCTCTGCCTCTGGAGTGCTGGGATTACAGGCGTGAGCCACCACACCCAACATTGTGGTGTGTGGTACTGATAGTTGAGATTATAGGTATAAGTCACCATGCCCAGCACTGTGGTATGTGGTACGTGTCAGGGATGGAACTCAGAACCTTGCACTTGCTAGTCAGATGCCGGAACACTGAGCTAAATCCCCATCCTCTAGGGGTATATTTTAGATCTAAACCATAACAATAAAGATTTGAGTCTTAAAGTTTACATACTGTAGTGCACTCTGTAATTTCTAACATTCATTCTGACAGTGAGTAGCTGGTATTTATTAGAGAAAAGAAATCCATAACTTTCTCTTTTCCAGGGATTTAGCTCACTGGTTCCAGTGCTTTCCTTGGAAGCACAAGGAAACTTTAGTCACTGTATCACCACATGATCTGTCCTAGCACAGATAGGTATACAACACCATGAATGAAAAAAAACAGTAACTCACAAAGAAATGATGTGGTTAATGTGGAATTTAGAAGATAGAACTATTCATGCTTAGATCTGGAAGTTATAGAGATGGGAATGAGGGCAAAGGCTAAGGAAATGGTAGTACCTTAAGCAGCTTCTTTTTGGGAACAAGTTTATTATGGCTAAAACATAGCCTATTCCTGGTACTGGGGGAGGCACGACTAAACACAAAAGGGATAGGGATATAGTTCAGCAGCACCTTTGTGCTTGGAAAGCACAAAGTCTTGAGTTCGATTCCCAGCACTGGGGAAAAAAAAGAACTAAAACACGGCCTCAAAGGAAAGACAGTGAGAGATGAGGTCAGCAAAGGTGCCTTCTTGACCACTCATATGCAACCTACAGGATTTGGATTTAACCACCATGGTAATGGGGAATTTTAATTATGGAAGACTTTAAGTAGGTTTTTAAAAAAGTGAACTCTT